>NHYD01002686.1:0-11667 GCA_002938375.1 Psilocybe cyanescens | reverse complement strand
TTTGATCTAGTATGGAGGTGGCCTCTTCATGCGTCAGTCGATCCTCGGCGAACGGGGATCCGTGGGCGAGTTCCCAGGCTTTCTGAAGATGATAAAGGAGTTCATGCGAAGCAAGAGACACGATATTGAAGAAGTAGAAAAACTGGGATGTAGGTGCACTGCAAACCAGCAAATCGCCCCAGCTTTTATGTAGAAAAAGGAGTACGGCATGGACGATCGAGAAGCGCTGAAAGGCTAAAGTTAAATTGACACCCAAAGNGATAAAGGAGTTCATGCGAAGCAAGAGACACGATATTGAAGAAGTAGAAAAACTGGGATGTAGGTGCACTGCAAACCAGCAAATCGCCCCAGCTTTTATGTAGAAAAAGGAGTACGGCATGGACGATTGAGAAGCGCTGAAAGGCTAAAGTTAAATTGACACCCAAAGAAGTCCATTAATGAGATGGTGATCTGCGTGTCTATTTATAAATGCGGCTATTAATAAAACCACAGCGATCACGGATAATTAAAGGGGATTGCTGGATGAGATAACTCTGCAGGGGTGCTCTCTCACTGGAACAAAGCAAACTCTGATGGAAGTGAAATAAACTTGTAATAACCGTACTTTGCAATCAAAATGGGTGTATCTTCAGACAAAACCAAAGTAATAGTGAAGCCAAGTGAGCGATCAACTGAGGACAGTCATCTTTTAGTTGGGGGAGATGAAAGGGTGTAAACCAGTTTGAGCTTACGAATTCATAGTGAAACACAGAGGCCTTTATTTTTGCGATCATTATCTGTAATAAGCTAGTATATTATGCTAGTAAAGGTTAGGAGATACACCAGATTATTAGGCTGTGAGGCTTCACTTCCTAGTGGGCCAACAAGCGTAGTAAACTTTGCAAACCAACTAAGGGGTAATGTGGCCTATTAATCAACGGTATGAATCAAAGACTACCTTTAGTTTTATGCACATATATCGAAGCAGTCCTAACTGAAACACCCGAGGTGATCGCCCGCACCATTGACCATGCTATTAGTCCCGCACACCTCGCCATACATCACTGAACCTCACCGCACCTAGTCAGTTCCATCTGGTATAGCTCTCAGAACCTAGTTGTNCTTTAGTTTTATGCACATATATCGAAGCAGTCCTAACTGAAACACCCGAGGCGATCGCCCGCACCATTGACCATGCTATTAGTCCCGCACACCTCGCCATACATCACTGAACCTCACCGCACCTAGTCAGTTCCATCTGGTATAGCTCTCAGAACCTAGTTGCGCACCCTCAGAGCCTCAATACAACTTCCATCTGCACCCCACACCTTCAAGTCTTAGGTTCCTAAATCATTCTTTCAGTTTATCATGGGTTTTTTGTTTTGTTTTGTGCACGGCAGAGCAGTCGTTTGGCGTCATCAATGCTCTTCCTGAAAAGTGTCCTGCTAAGTCTTCTGGCCTTTGACCACCCAAGGCTGGTGTTTGTATAAAGTATGACAAACTGCAGGTGATACTGTCCTATTAGTTGACGAACAAGTGACGCCAGGAGTCAGAGTAGGCAGACCGACTGATGCTGCTGGAGCATCATCTGTCAAAGAAAGAACCTGGAAATCTTTGGGTACTGTGTTAATAAAAGAAAGCAAGCATGAGGGGACAGCAGCCAAGATCTTAACCTCTGAGTCAACATCCAGGACTATGTGGTGAAGAAGAGGTGCCATTCTTGATTTTGAAAACCAGTTTTTCTGTAATAAAAAAAATGTGCATATATTGGGAAGAAATATACTGCGCCTACACTGTATGGTGATATGTTCAGCTAGATCACCTAAATTGGGGACTGAAATGTGCCTGAGACTTACCAGGAACTCAGAAACCCTATTTTCAGCATGATATTTACCTCTACAACTCCGGCATAGTCTGATGTGCAAGGTGGCATCTCTGCGTTGGAGTTATACAGAACATTGTTCTTTCAAAGGCCATCTTCATGGATTCAAAGGACAAATAAAGGATTGGAAAAATATATTTAATGACTGTGCGATGTTTTGGAGAATGACAGGACCATAATATATCAATAGAACGACCGACTGGGCTACAGGCGTGTACAGTGCATAAGGTAAAGAGAAGTCAATGTCAAAGGGCAAGGGTCGGAGATTGCGGTCGTGTGTACATAAATGTGGAAGATAAGATATGTAATATGAAAAGGGGCTCTGGTAAGACTGTGGTGCCAGGCTTAATGTTGACAAACTTGGGTATATAGAATGGTCTAAAACTGACCAAATACTGAAGGCGGGTCAAAAGGCACAATAATGGCTTATTTCTAGACCCCCAGGATACTGAAAAGGTGCTCCATCTCTTTGTTTTGACAATCATAGGTAAGATTGGTGGGAAAATCAAGATTGTAAGCACCTAGATCTTGTGGGACACCTGTAATAATCCGTGTCAGAAATACAATCAATGAACAAAATGGAACACACCTTCAAGGCCACGCGCAGATATTGAGTAAACCTCATCAGATATCCATTGATAACCAGTACATGGGTACCCAATTTTGTTTTGCCTGGCCACTTCTTTGCCAAACCATTTATGTCCGGCGAGTGAGGCTGCAAGTGCTTCTCTTATCATTGTAGCAGTGTACTTCCTACCCTGATTGCTAAGGCCATTCATGCACTGTCGGAGTAGACATCGAACCTGTTGGACAAAATATGTCTCAAAAAGAGGTCGAAAATCAACCTCCATGTTGTCTTTCCAGAACACGACCTTGGTTTCCACGTATTCCAGGATATCCTCCACTTTTGATCTTGCAATGGAAAACAGCTGCTGGTGACTACTGTTGAAGTTCTCACCCTCTTTTTCGTAGAATGGAGGGTAAATGACATGCCCAAGGGTCACCACATTTAGGAAGCAAAGGAGTTTAACAATCTCGTTAAAATCAGTCAGGTTAGGGATGTGATGCCCAAGTTCTAAGTCTGTGAATGTGATTCAAAGACATGATAGTTATGCAGCTGGGTATTCATACCTGATTGAGATATGCCTCCTACGAAGTGGACTTGAAAATATGTAACAATTCTCCTGAGGAGTTCTCGTGAGGCCCACATCCTTTTGTTGCTGTTCTGAGGAAGGTTGACCGCAAAACTGTGGAATATTCCAATGCAAGTATCCACAATAGTTGACCAAGAATAAAGGTGTCCACCTTCGCAAACAGTATGACGGATATTTACAGTGGCATGAGGTCTGCAAGGCCGGATGTATCTGTGTATACTCAAACATTGGTTACTGAATTTATTCATAATTTTAAAAGCTTACACCGTTGAACCAGCTGATAGCGGAACGACCTCTATCTCCCAACGTTTTCCAGGTGGCATTTCTTCATTGTAGTTTTCAACCAGGAATGTCTCGCTATCCCCAACATTATAATCTGCCTTCAATGTCGCCAAAAAAAGGAGCTGAGAACCACTGATAACATGCTTGTACCTTGACAGGCCGTCAGGGCAAGTCTGAAACCTTGTATTTGAATGCTGAAGGCCACATTCTTTGAAACGCATACTCAAGTGAGGGTATTGATGAGACTCGTTCTCGCAGTTTGCAAGATCTACAGTGGCGTCAAACGCACACACATCAGTCGAAATGGACATATCAGGGGGGAAGGCTAGTGTAGTAGGAACACCCAGAGCATTTAAAATCAAACCACTGGTGTCCTTGGAATGGTGATACAAGACATCCATGTTCCCATCAACAGATCTCTTGTCATGGTCCTCAATGGAATGGTCTACACGGGAGTGAATAAGGTTTGGAGAGAGATTGAAATAAATGAATACCATAGACAGGAATGACTCGTGTCATGCTTGCAGTAAGTGAAAGGAGGAGTTCTTTATCAAAAGTCCTATCTTCTGCCCCAGAGTCAACAAGAATGACCTCTTTATTGTAAATGTGCTTCTGTTTTTCTGAATGAGGTAGAGCTTTCCACACGTCTTGGGAAATTATGCATATGCACGAAATTTCCGGGCTGGATTTATATAGAGGTGCATTGTTCACTTTGGTGGCGTTTTCACCAAGGTTGTAGAGCCATGAAAGCTCTTTCTGCAGCTATAGATGCCATATTTATTGTCAGCAGGCACTAAAGGGACAAAATTGAATCATACATGGGCCTCAGGTGTATAAAAAATCATCTCCATATTTGATTTAAGGGATGGATAGCAGAATTCTTTATCGCCTTTAATCCTCTGTATTGAAGCATTAGAAATGATCGCATTTGAATGAGATATTTAATTCACCTTTTCCCTTGGTTCCTTCTTGATTAATACATTGGGCCAATCTTGATACAACTTGACCATATTTTGGGCAATGCCTTGCGCTTGTTCCTTCCCAGCCTGTGGCGCATTTTTTGAAGTTAGTCCTGCCTCTAGTAACTTTGTCGTTGACTTCTCTGTATGATTATGTTTAAAAAAAGAAGGGGCTTATTGACAGTCACATACTAGTCGATTTTTTCTTTCTTTTTGTCTTCATGAGCTGGCTGTGTTCTCTATCCTCAGGCACACAATCTAGCTCATGGTAACCTTTGGTTTTTTTGATAAAAGCCTTCATAGATTTGGCTTTATCAATTCCCTCCTTTGGCGCCTTACTTTCTGGAAATCCTATCAGGCAAGAAGTCTTTTCAGTTTCTCTGAAATAGATAGGATTATCAGGAAACATACGTCTCTTTTGCAGTAACTGGGGGCTGATATTGTTATTCAGTGATGTATCCATTTCTAAAAACCACTGTTTGTCAAAAAAGGTCCAGCACTCTCAACCTGGTTAGGTGTTCACCTGATTGTTCGTCTAGGTTGCTCTGTTCTATTTCGGGAATGTTTATCGCGGATTCACCAGTCCCGGTTCTTACAAGTGGGTTATCGTTGTCTTCAAGTAAACCAGGTTGGTGTTGAATTCCCATTACAGGGCCTACTGGATTTATTAGGTTTACAATGTTCTCTTGCAAAAGTGTCTGTCCATGCTGCCCTGAGAAATGTTAAAGCCGTTGGATTAATTCAGTTCACAGAGCGTTCAGTCTCACCAGTAGCCAACGTATCACTTTGGGACTTCTTTTTTTTTGGCCTTGGGGGACCATCCACACACAAATCTCCTTTAATTTTTCGTTTATGAGATTGTGGTGGAAGTGAGGGCAATTCCCTTGTAACCGGTATTTCTTTACAACTGCCTTTGCCACTGCCTATGCTTTCATGGGGATTTGTAGCTGTTCAATGAAGCCCAGCCACAATCAACAATGAAAGAAGACTTTCTGAAAACAACACTCACTTTCTGAGAAGAAGCCTGAAGACAAAAAACCAGAAGTCTGCATCCTTGGATCTCCTTCTCCATCTATGTTTTTTGAACAATTAAAATAAGCCTGGGTCATGTGAGTTTCAATAAAGACGCCACCTTCATCGAGAGGGAGTTTGAGTGTAATTGGTTCTTTGCTTTCCTCAATGGCCAACGCTGTAAAATCTAGGTTAAAAAAAAAACATTTCAGCTCTTCCTGGAGGGAAGCGCCGTTAGCAACCTTGAAGATAAGGTCCCACAGGTCGTTCTCGACAGAGGCAAAGTGCTCAGTCGGTTTTAATAGTGAGTTCCCCCATGCCTTGAGGTTAAATGCTCAACATCAGTGCTCTGGAAAATGATAATCAACATACGTAGAAAAGAAAGGCCTTGGTGACGCTCCTCATGAAGGTTGAGCTGGACATCACTGTATCAATCAGGAGAAAGACCGGTGATACAGCAGCAGCACATATAAGGGGATGTTGGAAGCCACCAGTGTCCCAGCCATCCATTTGATCGACTATGACCCACTGTTGCTAAATTGAAAAGACGTCAGCAAACTGATGCCTGTGTTTCATCCAAACATACCTTTTCCCTGATAAATAGCAAGTTGGCAGCCGCTGTCTCAAGGTTGGAAAGCATGCAAAGGCATTTAGCAGAATTTGTAGTTTTGGCGGCAGACTTGACTAAATGAACAAGGAGGGTTGTATCTCCCGCTTGTTTCTGGCTTTTAAATTCTTCAAGACCAGCACTGGCCTCCGTGAGCCAAAATTTATCTGCGATCTTTTTGGATGCAAGAAGAAATTTCGCCCACTGGAAAGTTGGTCCCTTGTCCCCTTTGGGCTGGACCTGAGAGCCATTTATTCAGGTTGAATAGGAGGGAGAAAAAAACTCGTCATGCTCACACATTTCATTAGGCAGCTGAGCCCTTTTTCTTTTGCAGATAGAGAGGGTGCAAAGGGAAGGAATAATTCAGGCTTGAAAGATGTTCTCAAAGGCATAGGCAAGCTAGAGCGCATATAAATGTCTTCCAAAAGCTTCAGTGCCATCACAAAAGACAAGATTCCGGACACTGCGGCTGTCAAGGTTGATTTTGTCTCTGTTCTCAGACTTTTCCCTTGGAGCCACTTCCGACAGATGAATTCTGAACAATGTCCACCGCTTGTTTTTTCAAGAGTATTGGCAAATTCCTTTAACTTCAAAATGAGGGGCTGGAAAATTTGTGATTTAGGGTTGATATAAACATTCTGGTTGGAAACTCACAATGAATTCCGGATGTTTACTTGAGAAGATGGTACAGATGTTCTTCTGGAAAAAGTTGCTTTTCCATGGCAGTTCATCGAAAATAGGTAGGCTTAGGAAGGGCTCCATCATGTAAATGTTGTGGTGAGTGGCCTACTGTTTGGAATTCCTAACGCTTTTAAGAGTCATGATGTTTGTTCCTTGTTTGTCCTGATGCAGGGTTGGTCCACTTCACTTGGTCCCTTAATTTTCGTCCTCTTCTGAGTATCATATCTTCCCAAACATTATTGTAAAATTTTGAAAGTAATTGAATACTTATGCATCCAAACGGAACCTTTGCATGTTCTGGTTCTTGAGGCCGTAAAATGTGTACAGCAAAGAGAGATCTAGTAGTCTATGGGATAATTTAAAAATAACCTTTAAAGCAGTAACTTTTTATGATTGACAGCAGAAATAGGGGAACAGAGAGGTTGGAAAAGGAAAACAGATATGACAGCGGTTAACACAGAAGTACCGACTAATATAGTCACGTGAGGACCTCTGATTTTTTCAAGGTCCCCACGTGACACTCCATTCCAAAGCTGTGCACTCTGAATGGCCAAGGACGTCTCTGAGTTAGAAAGTCCAGCATCTAAATCTAGCAAGATCGTACCCATGTGATTGCTGATGGTGTTGAAAAGACCTAAGAAAACAGATAAAAACCGTGAGATTGGGAGGTAAACACGTAGCGTACAGTAATGTAAATACTGTACTTTCAACCCTTTAGAGAGGTGAAGAACACCGGATCAAAACACTTTGCAAACTCCCTGCCGAGTGTCCGCTAGGTGCTCCATCCACAGAAAGGAGGAAGAGGGTCTAGGTCTAGAGGAAAAAATGCCTCTAATTTAGAACACAAGAAGGGTAGTTTAGACACCAGAACAATAGAGGACACACAGGGCAAGGATCATGAGACACCGGAAGTTGATAACTGAAAATTCGTCAAGCTTAATCAACACAAGTTCTTGATATCACGTGATAAAAATTCTGACAGTGTTAGAATGAGTCAGCATGTATTCTTCTTGATACGCTGACTCATTTGACTTTAGTAAGCACTGCATAATTCTGCTCACTCCCACCCTGCTCATTTGTATACAGCTGGTGCTGAGTGCTACAGATTTGAACAATTTTGACATCAATACTGGTGAATAATGATTTCCTCTTGTACTGTACTTACGACTTTGTTCAATTTGACAGGCATCGTGACCCGTGACACATCTGACAAGTTTTTAGTTTCGCAAAATTACCATATATAGCAATAAAATGGCATCAAAAGAGACAAAAAAAGTAAAACTGGCCAAAATACATGACTTTTACTGAGACATCTACCCACTTTCGTCATTTTGAAGAGCACTGTGATGTGTGACTGCCGAATTGAAGGAAATGGTGCAGTATTTAACAAGAGAGATCAATAATTGAAGGGGTTTGTGATGATAATCATTGGACCGAGATCTTTTTTCTCCAAGATTCAAAATTTAAGAATCTCAGACACTATGGAGACCTAAACCACATAGGTTTGAAAGATTTGACCAAGAGCCGACAAATGGGGTCATTATCACAAATGTTGAAGTGGCGTAGTGAGAAATAACAGCTCAACCATCATCTGTGAGTAATGAGATAGCTCAAATGTGTACACCCTCTAAAGTGTATTTGACAAAAGGGGATTTATAGTAACTAAAGCAAATGGCAAAACTACAAACTACAAATTGCAAACAACAAACAACAGGCAACAAACAACAAAAAATAAACAATGAACAACAATCTGCGATCTGCGAATAATTTGGTGGAAATGGATTCCTGCACGGTATTGAGGCCATTGAAAGCTGTCAACTAGGCCTATGGAAGGCCACAGCTCAGCTCCAGGCTTCAAAAAAATGAGCCTAAGCTGCGGCTTTCAGGCTGAACTGAGCTGACACATCACCATGGTTGGACCTTCACCTCTTTGTCACCAGAAAGAGCTTTCTTTTCTGAATCCGTACGATACGAACAGTTCAGCCCATACCATCAACACTCCTCTCTTTCTTCATCTTGTTTTTTTTTTCAAAAGATATAGTCTATAGGATCAAAGCATGATACCCTATCTTTTACATAGGAATCCCCGTCTAACTGTCATACCACCATAACAGCACAATGGATTTAAGGTTGCCTTCTGTTAACAAATTTGTGTCTTACCATTCTAATGTTATTCATACCTATCTTAAGACTTTATATTCAAGACTTTCAGGAACGAGGCCGAAGCAGATCAAGGCTGAGCCTTGTTTAGAATAAGATTATAAGAAGTTATTATATAGAAGCAAAAGGATAAAGGATATACAAGGTGTCAGCATTATGCATAGGAAAAATGGAAAATAATAGACAACTGTGGATAGATCGGCGCAAGACTCAAGAGGTATCTATGGAGGATGGAATGTGTATATACTATTTGGTCAGGGTGTAATGTTTATACATGAGTGTAGTTCCAAGGAGCACAATATTCTGAGTAAAATAAAAGATCCAGCACTCTGAGCAAGCTCGGAGGAGAAAGGAATGTAGGTTTGGCAAAAAGGAGTGCAATTTTGGTGATTGAATGCACGTGATCAATGACTTTCTTTTTATCTTTCGCTGCAGGACACATGTTCATCACTTTGTATTCACAGCAAACAACATGGACGGCACAAGCATCTCAGTCATTACCCTCGTTGATGCCAGTGATCCCTCCCCTCCTTCTAGTCCCCTATTTTTCCCCAACAAAACCCCTACTGGTTTTCAGGGGTCGCCTGAATATGACATTGGCCAATCGTCGGCACCTTCAGCACCATTCCAATCTCCAACGGAGATAGAAGGTATGAATGGAACAACGGAAAACACTTCCGTTGATGAAGCTCTATCAAACTGGCTGGAATCCTGGATTTCAAGAGAAGATGAAAACATTGGAATACATGCCAGCGAACAGGGCCAGCTCTTATGTGCGTTCATTCCATCTTCTTAACCATCATGTGCCACTGAGAATGGACTATGCTCCTCCCAGATGATGGTATGTAGCTTGAGAATCATGTTCTACTGAAGATAGTGGTGTTGCTTCCAAGCAATTCTGGCGTGTTTTATAACTGACTGATCTCCTAGAAGGAATGACGAACAAAGAACAAGAAAATCAAACATTCTTGACCATCTGGGACGAAATCAGTGAGATTCATCACTATCCCCATTGAAATGGTATCACTAACCTTGGTTTTTCTAAGTATGTGATCATCATGACTCCATAATTGAAACGGCACTTTCTTACACTGGACATGACTGTGGGTACTCAAGTTACATCTTTCCCCGCTAAAGAAGCCTAAATTAATTTAAATTTTCAGGTTTACCCTATCGCTACCAAAGCTCGGGTGCACAGTCTTTCCAAGATACGCTGATGCGCGACGAAATCATCAGCCCAGAACGCACCCTGAGTAGTACGATTGAAGAGCCCTGCACTGGTATTGAAGATAATTTCCGTGGCGATATTGTTATGGAATCTGACCATATGAACGACTGGCCTCTTGAAATAGAAGGTATTGAGCTATATTCCGCTCTGCTTTTCTTATTGTATCCATTAATTATTTTCAACAGCTGAGGTGCAACCAGGAAGCGACATTGAGTTTCTTACCCAAGACACTGTTATGCAAGATAAAGATGTTGGCGTGGAAGATACTTCGAGCAGCTGGGATCCCAAATATTCCCAAAGCAACACTGTTATGGGATCGGCCAAAGTGGAAGACAGCACTTTTGAAACCAATACCGAAGGTAGTAAGTTTCGCTTTTTAGGCCTGTTCTGTTCAATCTATTAAAGATTTTCTACAGCTAAGTTCCCAGGGCAAGGGGACACCATCCCGGCACTGGAATGTCTACAAAAAGATAAAGCCCCCGAAGCAAAACACTTTCGGAACCATTTGAAATGGAGTTCTGATGATTGTGCCCACCCCGTACGTATTTTCACAGAGACAATGGGTGGACTAAACTTAAGCTTTGTGTGTTAGCTGTGCATGTCATGCTACCGCTCCTCTGGTACTGCTACCTGCCAGGAAAAGGACTGTCCAGTAACCCTTTGCGTCAACCCAGAAGGACGAACACCTTGCTCAGTTCAACGTGGAACTACCCCTTGGCTATGCCCTGCGCATGCTGGGAATGCTGCTTGTGAATTTGAAAACCTCCCAAAGTCTGTCATACCTCGACACAATGACTTCCAGCTTCGGCCTTTGCTTTCAATAACGATAAGATTTAAAGCAGATGAGCCTATCAATCTCTCTGAGATGACCAGCTTTCTTGATAATGTCTTTGATGGCCATCCAGATTTGGTGAGTCTCTTTTGTTTTTCTTAACGGATATGTAGAGCTTTAATTATATCTCTAGTTAATGAAACATGAGGTGGAAGTGGATGTCTCCAAATCACATAATATGGAAGAAGATAAGGAGACGGAGGTGGAATGCTGGATGAAAAAACACCCATGCCCGACCGTCATAATTTTTTTGTTGGTAAATGGGCCTGCTTTCTTTGACGAAGCAAATTTCAATGTGAGTCGAGCTGCTTGGTCGACAACTGTTTTTAAATTGCTCTTTCCAGGTGGTGAAATATGCTTTAGGGAGATCATACAAAAGTATTCTTCCAAATAACAGTTCTCCTATCCGCGGGCTTTTGGTGATCGGACTTGGGGGACGTGCTTCATGCTTGAAAATTCCATCAAATTTAAAGGGATGGCGTGAATCAGTACGAAAGTCAGTATTTAACCTTCAATCTTTGAAATATTTTCTCTTTAATCCCTATTTGAGCAGGACAAAGCTTACATGGGTCGTTGGATTCACAAACCCCGGCCTTGATTTGTGCCACATCACGAGCTTTATTCCGGTTTTCATTTTTCAGGCTTACTTTAAAACATTGACTGGGGGACCAAATGCCGTATTATATGCATTGATCCATTCCTATAACTCTGTTTCTGTATCGGAGCATTCAAGAGTTCTCTTGGTGGAGATTTCGTCGCCATCATCAATTCATGCCACTGTAAAGGAATTCTCCAAATCAATTGAAACTACGCCTTAGAGGATCAATCAATATGGCCAGAAAGCCAGATATTCCCACTATCTATCATTCTGAACCATATGCAAAAACTTGGC
>NHYD01000285.1:318-18639 GCA_002938375.1 Psilocybe cyanescens | reverse complement strand
GAGACATCCTATTCGTGTGGTTTGAGGCTTGAGCTTGGTCAATCTTGCAACTGTACTAACAGGCACCTGCAATTGACAGTCACGTGGTGAGAAGAATATGAGCCAGTCGAAGTTTAGATCTGTAACAGGGGCAAACAAGGACTTTATGTGTACACAAGCCAACCGACATTTTGGTCTGTTAGCAGTGAGCATCATAAAATAAGATGAGTTCTGAGAAGAAAACTAGAGTGTACAATTTTTGGATACAAGCCTCATCAAAAATGTACACAGGCGTTTCTAGCTGCCAGATATTTTTAATAGATCTGTCAAGTTCACCCAACCGTCGAAATTCAGAGTATTTTTAAACACAAATTTTACACAGAAAACAGTTCCAAGAAATTCAGATATGCGAAGGGGGCCGCAGTATATAAGCTCAAGTGGACCGTCACTTATCTTCAGTTCACCTAATCATTCTAAGGACTGTCCCAAAGATAAAGAACAATTTCAAAGCAAATTACCGCATAACAACAATGTTTTCCAAGGCCGTCTTCACCAATGTACTCGCAGTGGTTGCAATGATTACCATTGCTAGTGCTATACCCACCTCCAATGTCTTCGGGAATAGAGCAGTAGTGCGTTATTTTTTCCCGACTTTATCATGAATTTCAACTAAATATAATCGATTATAACAGAGTGCCACTCCGAACGTGGAAGTGTGTACTGGGAACATCGGGACCGGATGTGTGAACATCCCTGTCGGCTCTGACGCCTGCATCAACTTCACTGGCGGGCTCAGCTTCCTCGACAAGGAATCGTCAGCCGTTGTTGTTCCAGGTGGTTTTGTTTGCAGTTTCTTCGCGTACGTGCCTATTTCTTTGTCACCTTATAGTGCATGTTGGTCTGATACTAAGATTTGAAATTTAAGTGACGCCGGTTGCTTGGCTCCTCAAGGGGGCATGGGCCAGGTGGTCTTGCAAGGCGGATCTTGGAGCTTCCTGATGCCAGTTCCTGGAACCGCTGGGAATGTGAACTTTAACGACCAAGCAAGCTCATTCAGCTGCAGCCCAGTTTAGTTTCATGTTGTACTTTTGTTAAGTGTGGTATTGAAGGATCTACGAGCAGATTTATAAGAAATATAACACCAATGTTTAGTTTCAATGCAACAGTAGCCAGTGTCCATTACAATCAGCTTTATTGTGCAGTATTTTCTCTAATCAGAAGTCGTGCATTAGGGTCCAGAACATCAGAGTAGTGAACATCATGCATGACCCCCGGTGAGGTAAAGCGCTTACGGAGATTTTCGATTAAATGACTTGATAACTACTTCAATAAGGAAGGAGAAGACTGGAAACAAGCTGTATATACCCTTGATATGTGATTGGAAATTATATCTGCAGCTATGACCAGACTTCGACATGAGGACTCAATAATTAAAGTATATATTTGTGTTCCAACTTGAATTTGCAATATGACTGGTTTACAAATCAATGAAACCCAGCAGAAGTGTATAGCCATTCGAGAGCTGAAAGTATAATGGCAAGATGGGTGCATGGATGACAGACTCCTCCATGGTGGTATTCCGATAAGTGCGTCATCATGAGAAAAATGTCATACGAGACACATGTTAGAACCAAATTGACGTATTTTTTGACTAGTTACAGACCCTGACCTATCTGTGAGTGTTATCCACATCTCGAAACAAGAGGTGCGCATGGAATTAGATCCTGTAGATTGAGGTAAAAACAACGGACGTGAGCAGAGACATTCCTTCCAGCGTACACACCGTCAGAATAAACCAGTCGGTGTACCACTGTCCTACGAACATCCTCGTACCCATTCACCAATAAATCAACGTCTTCACATCTCTCTGGAGCATTATATACAAAGTTCCGGATTCACGCCCAAACGCGAATCACCAACAAGGGATCCATCCATTATGAGTCCATCCTGATATTCAGACATGGCCATATCGCTATGGCGTTAGCAAATGCCTCTTACTTTGTCGTTGAACACTGCAACTGTAGCGTCGGGGAAGTAACTGCACAAATGGCTCATATATCTGATTGGTTCACTGTAACTCTGGATGTTGATCTACTGACTGACAACATGAGCGACGACTTTCTATTGTCGTTATTCTGCGCCCACGTNGCCTCTTACTTTGTCGTTGGACACTGCAACTGTAGCGTCGGGGAAGTAACTGCACAAATGGCTCATATATCTGATTGGTTCACTGTAACTCTGGATGTCGATCTACTGACTGACAACATGAGCGACGACTTTCTATTGTCGTTATTCTGCGCCCACGTGACCTCTATTTAAATTGTTCTAGTAAAGCAAAACTCGCCATCGTTCACGGGTATTGATGCTAAGCTTGATGTTAGCTTATTAGTGCTATGGTCCAATAGAAAGTTCTGAACTCATAGGCTTTGCTCCATTCTTTGTGCACCAGGGAAAAAGCCGTACACGTCAACTTTCAAAGATTCAGTGCCATTACCAAAGTATTTGTCCATCCGGGACTTCGTTTAATGTACGACTTTGGTTAGCAAATGTAGTTGGCGTTATAGCTGTTTGAAGCGGTGAACCAGGGGTCATGCGTGATGTTCACTACTCTGATGTTCTGGACCCTAATGCACGACTTCTGATTAGAGAAAATACTGCACAATAAAGCTGATTGTAATGGACACTGGCTACTGTTGCATTGAAACTAAACATTGGTGTTATATTTCTTATAAATCTGCTCATAGACCCTTCAATACCACATTTAACAAAGGTACAATGCAAAACTAAACTGGGCTGCAGCTGAATGAGCTTGCTTGGTCGTTAAAGTTCACATTCCCAGCGGTTCCAGGAACCGGCGTCAGGAAGCTCCAAGATCTGCCTTGCAAGACCACCTGGCCCGCGCCCCCTTGAGGCACATAGGGAAGTTACATTGTAGTGAGTGACTCGGTCCATAGAACACTTACAATGTATACGAGTCACTCGATGCCAATGAATTCTATGGAAAGCATTTATACCTAATAGAGTAATAGACCATACAATATAGCAGCTGATTCAGTGCTACAAATGTATACATATAAGCATGCTGCTACCCATCTCGGGCTACGACCATTAAAGTTGTCGGGTCGGCCCCGTCTATCTCGGTCAATTGCCAACATAAAATATGTATTGCATTGTGCTATGTTAGCTATCATGAGAAGCAACATATGCCACTTTTTAAAAGTATTTCGTAGAATTTGCGTATGTTACTACATTATTATTGAGCTCAAGCTGCTAATAAAATTCCGAGATCGGCCCTGATGTCTATCTGCCAGTCGACCTTCTACTTTAATACGGCTCAGGCCCGATATTACACACCCTGTTACCACGTTTAGTAAAAATGTGTATTGAAAAATAACTACATATAGCACACACAAGTCATTGAACAGAGAAATTGTTCTAAACGGAAGCGGGTTGCGGCCGAACAAATTTGCGGTCGGCCACGATAATTGTTGGCCTAAATAGCGAATTGCACCACGTTGTTCGAACATAAGTCAACAACATTAATGACTTCTCGAAATTGATGTCATCTATTTCTATATGTAAGACTTTGTTACCCAACTCGGGGAGCGGCCGGTCAAACGATGATATCGGCCCCGTAGGGAATCAACCATGTGTTGACCACAATGGTCTGTTGAGCTGAGAATATATTCAGTATATATGTGCTGTGCAGTGAAGTAGGCCAATAAAATTTCTGATGAGCTACATATAAGCTTTAAATTGGTAGGCAGACCGGTCGTGTAGATACAGTAGGCCTCGTATAATGTCAGGTATGAAAATATTTACAAAAGCATGTCATCGTCTTCGTCATCAACTGCAGACTGTCCTTCGCTGTCGGGATCCCTGTCATCTTCGTCAACTTGCAGCCAGGTGTGATCAACAAAATCAAAAAAAGAAGGTGAAAAAGGACGACGAGGGAGAGTAATTCTGGTGGGGGTCACAGAGTGTACTCCAGTATCTGCCTGAACTGCACTAGTCAAAGATTCAACACGGGAGCCGTGTTGATCAGCTGACGGGGCCGTTAAGCAATTAGTAGATTCATCATCATCAGAAGAATACCAAGCACCGGCAACATCGGCCGCGCCGACAGGAGACGTGAAAGAATTGGAAGGAATACTGGTACGCCATGAATAAGTGCTCAGTAGTGGTATATCATCCTCATCACTGTCCGTAGAATCCGACCACACACCGGCCGCTTCGGCAACCCCAACTAAACGTTCATTCCCCGGCTTTGCAGGCCTTGCGAGAGAAACATCGGCCATAGCTGGTGCATTTATGGAGGAGTTGGGTCCATCCGAAGCAAGATCATCATCAGAAGAGATTGCCCATGTAGCAGCTAAAGTATTAGCATTGGTTGAATGTGGGTGTGTAGCTTCTTTGTTGTCAGATTCATCATCGGATGATTCCTCTAACCAGAGTGCAGCAGCCTGGGCAGCTAGGTATCGGGTTGTGTCAGCAACAGTTGTCTGACCCTCAGCATGAGGTTCAACAGCGTCATCACTGGAGACAGAGGATAGGTTCCACATTGCGGCAGCATCTGCGGCTGTGCTCATGAATGTTAAATTTGGTGCCGACATTTCCACAATTGGCACCAAAGTGAGTGGGGCAACCGGTCCCGACACTGAAGTGTTGATGGATGCGGATGACAAATTGGCAAGATTTTCATGCGGGGAAACAGTTTCTGCTAAGCTCCAAGTAGTCGTTCTTACGTTGGGTAGTGGATCAAGGCAGTCGGGAATAGAACGGGTGTGGACGCTGTTTGGCGAGTCGGCTCCGATGGCCAACACTGCAACTGATTCCGCAGAAGATACATGATTGGTTGAACAGTCTTGTCGACGGCGACGACCATCGGGTAGCGATTGTGAGTAGCCAGAGTGAGGAATTTCCCGAATATTGGGGTCTTCTGCGAGAGCCTTCAGGTCACTCGGGGTAAGTTCTGCTCCCCACGTCCATTTTTGAGAAGATATCAGAAGGGATAAAAGATCAGAAAATTGTTCAGCCGCATTCATCGCCATCCGCCTCGACCGACGCGTAATCAAAATGTTGTCAATGGTGTCAGGATATAACCTAGTGGTCGCTCGCCGGTACGGGCCCATTGCCGATCACGTGGCAGAATCTTCATCGCCCTGCGCAGGATCGCCCGTTTGTTGTTCTTTCAAGACAACCGCTTCATGTACTTGATGGAAACCGGCTGCCCGCCTCATGTTCAAATCGCTATTGGCATCGGCATGTATGTGAGCGGCCTGCGCTGCGTTCGAAACGGCCATAAGATCTTTGCGCAATTCTAGTGCTAGATTAAGATAACTTTTGCAGCGGTCGCAAGATGGCAACGGCACCGATGTAGGCAGGCGCGGCCCCAGCGTCTCGGTCACGATGTCTTGCAGTTGATATGTTGCGTGAGTTCGAAGGGCATCTTTGATTATAAAGCTATTCAGCATATATTTCATTGATACTTCATTGTCGCTATGCCACCAATCATTCAAGTAATTGTCGACTAGGCGAACTGGACTGTCTTCATCTACACCGGCATCCAATAAAGCTTGGAAATTGTCGGAGAATTTGACTGGATAATGTTCATACGGAATGTGAACTAGCGAAGCCGCTAACGACTGAACAATAATGGGAATCGTGACCGAAAGGCCGAGTGCCGATGCCCAGCCAATAAAAGACAAGACCAATTCCTATATCGATGTCGGGTGAAAATAAATACCACAAGTTAAATTCATTACATACAACCTCGGCGCACAGGAAGTGTTGTTTCCACTCCTGTTGGTCAATAGGTGACATGGCAATGACAAGAAGTGCTGCACGAAATCTTGACTCAGCATAATATACCAGTTCTTGTATGTCGGTGTGGATTGAATAGTGAGCGCCAGTCAAAGTAGTAAGTGGGTTGAACACTACAAATTCTTGGTTGGACATGATCGATTGAGTTCAAGATGAGTGTGAATAGATAATCGATCACAATATAAAATTACATAATCAAATGAATGGAGACACATAACGTTTGCAACTATTTTTAAATGCAAGATCGGCACCGACCGCATACTTGTGCCACATTCGACTTTGCCAAAAAGCGTAGGCTTTTGGGCCCGAATTGATATTTGCCATGTCCGATACTTTTGCCCACTCTTCTCGGCGATGAATGAAATTTCGGACAGTCCATAACATTTCATACTTGACTAAGACAATTTCTTCATTCCACCTATTTTTTTGTGCCCGAGCGCGCAGCCAGTGGACGCGGTTGACTGTAAAAAAAGTTTGTCATTATCGGTATATTGCAGAAATGAACATTCGATTTACATTCATTTTGAAATCGTTGTTGAGCGTTGGGCCCATTCAAACGATCGGTATCGGCAGCGGCCCCACTGTTATTTAGCAAATGCCAACGACCAGTCATCCATATCCATGGCAATTCAATTTTGGATGAACCGGGCACATTGGGCTTCCAAATAGCGGTGCTTGGCTTTAGATCATTACGTGTGAGCTCCCGAAATATGTTGAGGAACTCATGTTCGCATTTAAGGGCGATGAGTCGGGACCGACATGCCGAGTATATACGAGTGTGTAGGATTTTAGCATGATTCAGTGATTTCACTTTTTTCTGACCATCATTCCAAATGCTTGTACAGTTTCCGGTGCGGACAACGTAGCGATATAGAAATGAGATGTTGGCCACGATATCCCGAATACGCCTGATATTGTTTCGAGCTTGATTTTTCCTTAATTCTAGTTCTGCACTGGCGAACCTTTGGGGAACATTGAAATTGGAAGGAAGAGACAGTGTTTGCCGTTCGGGAAATATGGTAGTTGAAGTCGATTCTGTACGGCTGTCCACAGTAGGCCACTCACTTGCATCGGGCCCATGTCGGCCATCTTGATCGTCATTGTCGAATTCAGCCTCATCTTGGAAATTTACCAGGTCAAAGCTACGCGCAATATCGGGCACTTTGGCCGCTTGCTGCAACTGTTTAATCTGCCCAAACATTGAGGTAAGTACTTGGTGCAGTTGACTGACTACCTGACGGTCTTGTTCCAGTGGTGCTGTCCCAAGCCGACGAACTTTGTCTTGTAATTCTAATCTAATTCAAAAATCAGTGTCGGGTATCAATGCCATTTTACATACAACACACTGTTTTTCTTCGACTTGTAAAGTAAATCGTAGCCAAGTATTCAGCGGACAATCAGTGTCGGTGTCAGTGCCGGTGTCGGTGACCGGCTCATCGGTCAACAAATGCGGCATTCGGGCACCATAGATATCCATGCGCTTAATGTCGACAGGGCGCATTGCTTTGACACTTTGAATTTCGTCTTCCCATTCATTAAGTATTGACAGATCAATGTCTCCAGATAGTTCTATGAAATAAGAGTTGGCCTGGCCAACCATAATAATTGCATCTGCATATCTGATGCAAAGAACTTGCGTAATTCTGAGCATTTTTTTGTAGTTGGAATCCGCAGTGTGGTCATCGAGTACTTCTTCCCTGTGCGCCAGACTTGCTGTCCGGACCAAAGATGAAATTGCATTTAGGTTTGACCACAGTGATTCAAGAATTTGGCCTGCGACTATTGCAGCACCAGGAACAAAAGTTGTTGCATAGCGAAAGAAACAACATCCTTGTGGCCATGAACATGGAATAAGTCAATAGCCTGGTCAATAATTAGGCCAGCTGGGATCATATGACCGATTCGGTCAAAAAGATACACAATCCATGTGCAGACGATGTCGTATATGAGAAGTAACCCTTGTTCAGGTTCAACATGAGTTGACTTGATAGCCTGCAGTAACGCATAATCAATATTCTTTTGCTGCTCCCCCCTGAACAGGTCGGCCAATGTATTGGGTGCAAAGCACCCATGACGAGCACATGCAAAGGCCACCTTGCCTGTCCTGTCACATGCTTTTGTCGACAGTAATGCGTTCATAATGGTTTTGAATGTATTTTCACAAGGTGCTTTCTGCAGGGTATCGGCCAGTCACATTGTCTCAGCCAAATATCGGCCCCAGAACCGACATACTGTTAATCGGTCGACGGCAGATTCTAAGAAAGCTTGATAATGATCACAGTTGGGGGCCATGCCTGCCCCATCAATCAACCAGACATCGTCATTACATTTTTGCCGAACATGGTCAGCTTTGAAATTGCCATCGGTGACAAAAATACGTTTGTATACAGATCTGTACTAAAATATGGTTATATCTGAATTCCTATATTTGTGAATTACACTAACCGATTGGGATCGTTCTTCCAATCATCAGGCAAGTTTATACCAGGTTGAGGGCAGGTCGGGCAATACAGAGATAATGAGCCAGCTGGTGGGTTGCGAGGATCTTCTTGTTTGTGTCCATAGCCGGCCCATTGTAATTTTTTTAGCCATCGCCAAAGACATGACATTCGGCGGAATTCATGATATAAATTCACAATGTCGGCCCGCCCGATCGGCATTGTCATTCTTCGGATAAGAATGTAGAATTGGTAGGCCAATGCTTTCAGCTCCAGATTGAATAGGCGAAATTGATCCATTAGCTGTACGGAGAAGAGAGTCCGTATCCTTGTAAAGCTGGCTGGGAGAAGACGGCAAGAAACCAAATCCAATGGGACCGAGTGCTCACCTCGGCAATGACAAGTTACCATGGCCATGTAATGAATACCATTAGTGTGAAGAATTCTTACATATGTGTTGTTTAAACCATTGGCTGATGGGACATTTGGCTGTACCCAGGTATTGTTGAATTCATTTTGATGCTGAGCGTTATCAGCCCCACTGACCGACTCTTCTTCGGCCAAATTATCTTCATCCATGTCCGTTTCTAAATAAGGGCCGAAATCTTCAACATCGGCCTTGGGATTGTCGCTGTCCAAATCGTCGGCCGTATGTTCTTCGACATAATCCTGACCGTCTTCGTGAAAACTTTTGTAGCACTGATTCAGAAAAAGAAAAGCTTTTTCATCGCCGCGTTGATCCGAACCCCAGTCTGTTGCCCCTGTAGGATTTGAATTATCATAGTCAAATGGGTGGGAGGCCGACATATCGGCGGAACATTTTTGTCTAGTCGGCCCCGATTCGGTTGCAGCCTGCATTGTATTTAGTTTTTCCTGTTCCTATCTGTCTGGATGTTGCTGTAACGATTCCAAGTGATTGATTTGAAATTGGAGGGAGTCGCATATCGCTAGGCCAGAACGGTGTGGAACCAACACGTAGCAGCCAACTTCCCATAACTCGGCTCTGCGGAAGTGGGTTTCCGCCCAGCATTCAATTCTAAGAAAAGGAGCAGACTGGTGGGAATGTCTCATGCATTTGCAACAGACAGGTTCTGAAAGTGTACAATCAATACATCTCCATATCGCCCAGAAGCCAGCTGAGCAGGATCGGCAATGTTGCTTGTCTGCCGGCCAAGATTCTCACACCAGTGATGCTTGCAGTAAGTCTTCTATTCTGTCGAACCATTCTCTCATGTATTCTTTTTGGGTCTGAGAAAGCACTGTATCAGCCTTTATCTAACCAATTTGATAATCAGTTACCTTCGTTTTTCTGCGGCGGGGCATATTCAAAAGGTCGGGAATGCTTCCACCGTCAGTGTATATATTTTGATTCACTGATTGATCCCTGAGATCTGCCGGGTCATTTGACATACTATTCTCTGTTATGGTGGAAACTAGAGGGATAAAAATTCTTCTTTGGGATCTGGGACCACTGAAGATATTGGAGAGATGGGTAACGGCCTGAGAGGCTTCAACACTTCTTTGAACCAGATGTTTTGACTTTCTTTGCCTTTTATTCACTGGGCTGCTTGAAGAGTTCATGGTGCAAAGATGAGAGTCATATATACATCGCTTTAGCATGTAGCTGAGTACGAAATAATGCACATGAGGGTTCCATGAGGTGTGCAGGCAAAGATCTCACTGTGCCAATGCTTCTTAATTCATGACCACCCCCATCACCGTTTTATTTTCCATTCTTCTGTTTCCAATCATATTTCACAAAAGACATGGCTACCGCAATCACATTGCAAAGCAAAAAACGCAGACCAAAGATGTTCAATTCAGAAGAACTCCAACAAATTCTACCTTTCAAAGAATCCTTTGTAAATGCCCGGACAGTCAAAGAACGTCTCTCCATCTTGACAAATCACATATTGGTGGCAATATTTAATTACTGGGACAGCCAGGGAAAAAGGGCAATGGATGACCTTGAGAGTCGCTGTTGGACACAGGTATGGATATATAAACTCATTCCGCATCTTTCTGAATATGGTTCAGGCAGTCAGCACCTGGTGCTCAAATAATTGGAGGGCAGACAGAGGAATTGCTTGCAAGTCCAACCACTTTCGACCAAAGAGACCTGATGTCCTCTGGCATAATCATCAGGCAATGGTTTGGGCAGAAATTGCCAATATCATGGGGATCGAAAAAGCGTCTGCCGACACATTTGGTTGGTTCAGGTATCGGACAGCGGTGATAAAGAACATTTGGACACGCATGACTGAGGGTGAACGCAAGGCTATTGACAATGAGGTAGACATGTGTGCAATGAAAGGGTACAATGAACACACACAAGCAAGGTCAGTAAGTTGGCACCGATTCCATGACATATCCTAACTGCATTTAAGTCTGGCGAAGAAATATCACGTCAAGAGGATTGATCAATCAATGAAAGATCAGTATAATGAGATGGGGATGACGAGTGTGATTTTTGTCTGCTTTCCACTGCCTGACGGCAAGATAGCAGTCGATGGGTACGTGAATGACCGACTACCATCAAATAGAAATCAGGGCCACATACCTTCGGCCGAGATTATCTCGGGGCCGACAAATGTTTGCGGCCGGTATATATCGATCTAGTACGCAGACAACGACTGACGTAGTTTTAGGTACAAGCAAATTGCGAACTTGATGAATGTCCCGGCCCAATCGTTCATGAGTATATATAAGGCCGACGTCGACTGGATGAAACAAAATATATTGGATTATATGACCGGGTTGCAAAATCTCAAGAAAAACGGACACTTAGCGTTCACAGTCAACAGAACTCCGACTAAGAAACCAATATTCACATTTGGCAACACAACCAGTGGTTTCCCAATCATACCTATTCCCTTGCCAGACAAAAATTGGACCAAAAGTGATTTGGAAGATGTCTTTAGCTTATATGTGAAGAATCATTACAGTGAGTACCATCAGCGATATACTCGGGCCCGACACATATGACTGTTTGGTAGGACTCGCTACCGGCGGCATAACGGACAAGGTGCTGTACACCGAAATTGGAAAGAATCAGAAAACTTTTATCCCCTCAAAATATCTGCCGTTAAACATGAAGTTTGCAAATCCCAGAAATCTTCATAAAGAAGACATACAAGCATTTTTTGCACATTTAGTGCACCGGCAGCAAATATATCAACCACAGGACACATTTAGGTTCCGTTGCATTAAGCATAAACATGGGCCGGTGCCGACAAGATATCCAGATGACCAGCTGGTGGCCAACCGGGCCCGACGTAAACCGGGTCATAAGGATGGAAACGGAAGAAAACATAAAGAACGACTTCCTATCGAATAAATTGACTCCACAGTATCGGTCCTTCCATCCACAGATCAATCCTCAACAACACCCGCCCCAACCGATCACGGGGCCGAGCTGACACAACAAAATCACCAACATCCGGAATGGGAAAATGTCGCCATCAACAGACAAGCCACGACATCCACTATCAGTCAGTGCTTGGTATATGTCACTCAAGATGTCATGGAGTGCATGTATCCTGCTGGCATGGAATACCCACTACCGGTCAATGGTCCAGCCGACGGTATGCCTATGTATTTGGTTGATTTCACTGAATATGCAGGATATTGTGCAACACAAAGTGAAGGGAATCATCATATTGTAGCCCAAGGTTTACATCATATTTCGGATTCTCAAATTGATTCTACCTTACTGGGTGCCACCATGCCAACACCAAGGGCAACACCTATGCCAGGGCCAACTGTTCGCTATACACAATCCCCAAATACCAGTGTTGTGCCAAGTAGTTTGAAGAAAGTAAAACAAAAAAAAAAGGTTACATTCAATGGTATTGAAATAGCCTCTGCAGCGATATCAGCTCCAAAGTCACTGCGAAGGAGCACTCGGAATAAATGACCAGCCCCAAACCAAGTCTTCCACCGAGGACCAAACAAAGTCAATAGTTATCGAGAATGAGACTATTATACTACAATAAAAAATATATATACATGTGTCCCCAACATGCTATAGAGCTTAAGACTACATTATCAAAGACGAGCCTTTTTATTTTTTCCCGCAGTGGCTGAACTCTGAGCGCGTGGACGTTTGCCCGAATGCCCCGGAGTGGGGCTGCGCGACATTGTTCTTGAAGGGCTGGGAGATGCAAGACAAGGCGAACGACGAAGGTCAGCAATATCTCAGTCATGTACGAGTGGTGGAGCAAGAAGAGAGGCCGACGGAATAACAAGCAGAGATGACGGGGCCGGTTGAGGAATGTCGGAGCTGAGTGCATGCGGCCCCGAGGTCGGCGACGTGACCTGAGTCGGATTAACAGTGGTCGAGCAAGAAGAATCCAACGCGGGGCTGGGGTGAGAAATGAAAGAGTCGGTATCTTTCGGCCCCGATGTTAACAATGTACAAAGAATCGGCTCAGCGGCAACCAATTTGGTTGGGTCCGACACGGGGTTGTGCTGTTCAGATACAATGATGTCTAAAATATTTGCCCCCGATGTTGATGATTCACCGGGAACTTTTTTGTGGCCGATGGTATTTGGCCCCAACGTGAGCGGCGGGGGAAAAGTAGGCTGTGTGGCAGTCAATCCAGTCAGGTCCGAGACGCCGTCAGTTTGTTGAGAAGCAACGGGGCCAATATTGGTCGGCCCATTCTTCTCCTCTGACCAACCATCTACGTTTCCGATAGCGGGGTACAACTTGGAAGAAGTGGTTTCTGCTGGCAGTTGTGCTGATTGCACAGATATTGGGATGGGTTCCATAGGGGTGCCATCAACAATCATTATGGTGCTATAAGAAGCCTGCTCCTGTGAGTTATTCGGTGTTGGAGGAATTAATTGGATAGATGGTACAATGGTTGAACGAACCGACGAAAGGTCTAACTGCTGTCCTTTGGCCGCATCGTGTTCTGACCAAATAGTTTCAGTGCCAACTGGGGCAGCAGCCCCCTCAGCAGAATTCGGGGCCGTGTACATCGGGTTCGTGACGTTGTCCGGAGTTGTTGGTATCGGGGCCGATGATTGATAGTCGACTACTTGGCCGGTCGCCGAATTATCCACAAACGGCACCGACTGTTGAGTAGTCGGCCCCAACCGAAGGCGTTCCTTCAGTTCAGTTTGAATTTCTTCGTTGACCTGCATTTCTACTGTCGGCCCATATGGCCGAGCGATCGCTTGACCTCCCACAGGAAGTAAGGTGCCTTGAATGGAACGTAAGACTTGCATAATGTCCAAATACCTGTCCTCGAAGTGTGTCAATTTCTCAAAGACATTGTCGATCTTCCTCTCCAGCTGAGTAACACGATCGCCGAGTTTAGCATTCGGCCCATGAGCTGCAGATTGCTCCATTTGGGCGCAGGCCTCGTTGCAGTCGTATACCATTGACAAGGCAGTGGACGCAGTGGTTGTCGCAGTGACCACTTTAGAGGACAGAGCGTCAACACGAGCTACAAGGTCTTCATCATCATTATCTTCGCCCATAGCTTGAAGAAAATTTAAGGTCGATATCTATTTTTTAAAGTAATGTACACACCACGATGTTTCCCTTTTTCCAATGTTGAAAATCACGGTGCACAATCTTCGTCAGTCACGGCCGACTCAACGTTCAACGGCCGACCGGACGTTCCAGCGGGCTGCTGTTGCTCTGTAGATTTGGGCAGACGCCGACATCGAGGTTTTCGACGTATGGCCGTTGGTACTTCGCCGTCATTATCACCATCACGCTTGTCGACGGCTGACTGATCTTCACGAGCTTGCATAACGGCTGGTGGATGTTTCATCCGCCGATTCCTCGATCTTGATCGGCTGCATATCGCATTCGATACACCACCGGGCCCAAGACTGCATTTCACCTTCTGCCGGCTACATCAATAACACGCTCCTCGGCCACGGGCCCGGTCATAACAGTCCGCCTGCGCTTTGATGCATCGGTCGCATGATTCACTGTTCAATCGGCCCTGTTCAGGCTGCGGCCGAACCTTTTCATCTTCTTCGTGACCCGCACTATCAATGGGTGAAATTTCACGTTCAGAATTACTTTCTGAACTGGATTTCTGTCCTCGGTACGACATGTCATCCGCCGCACCACGTCGGCCCCGAGTGAACACCTCCTGGCAGCCATGATCTCGAGGCACTCTCAGTACCGGTATAACACCTTTCGGAAAGACAAATGGTTGAAGTTCGAGGGTGGATGGCACCTCGGGAATCTTTTCTGGATGAGTCTGTACGTTCTGTGGTGATAGTGTTCGGGCAGGCGGCGACTGACGCAGTGAATTGACCATGTCCTGCTGGAGTGACGGTGATCTGGTCCTTGACGACGGACGCCGAGAATGAGCCATACGTTGCTCAGCTCCTCCAGAACGCATCGTTAATTCAGAGTTGTTCGCTTTCCCATACTGTATAGTGGGTAAATGCAATTTTTCCGATGGAAGCTCTTTTTCTTTGCTACTTAAGAGTGGCCGTGGGATCAGGGCCGATATCATATTATCGAAGGTCGCCATGTTACGAAGATGTTGCTGTAGAAAATCTTCTGTACGACCAACCTGTTTGACCTCTTTCCAAGCTTTCAAAAACCCCCAAAAAAACAATGGAATGTCAAAAATCGGCCACAAATGTGCGATCTCGGCGCCGGTCATTCCTTGGAGGACGAATATTTCATGCTGCAAAATTCATTGCTATCTTAAAATATGTATGATATTCTCATTACTCACCAACTTTCCCTTCATTTCCTTAATTTTCGATGAAATGGTTCCGCTGGCCAATCCGCTGTGGACGTAATTATCTAAATTGCGAAGAGTTTGCTCGAGCTTGGTCACAGATGGAATAACAATGCCATTGGACATGGTTGTTGTGGTTTTCTGAAATTTGTAGTAGAAGTTGATGCTCGGGGGCAAGTCGGCTGAGGACTAAAGAAGGAGACTGGTAAAGATAATATAAATGTCCGTTGGATTCAAAATCAACACACATGTGATCTAAACAGTGACAAACAATACACGAACTCGGGCGCGATGTTATCTGCGGCAATCTTTCCAAACATATTGTATTCTGATCCCCCGAAAACAGAACATATGGAGCCTGTTATACAAGATACAATCTCCAACCTCGCGGAATCGACGCTACCTGACACCACCCATAGTACATCTGTTGGACCACTTCATGGGTACCGCTTAAATGGCCAACCGCCCGGTGCTGTAGAGGCTCCCGCAACCTGCGAAAGAGGTGACATTCGGCCTCAGCCGACTATCAGCCTGCCTGTTGGTTTTACCTCATTGCCCGGGCCCGATGGCAACACGATTTACGTTCCAGAATTCTTAGTTTCCACTGCAGACAAAGAATTCACCGTGGCGCGGCAAAGAGCAGAGCTTCAACTTGAAAAAAGGCAAGGTGGTGTAAGTTTTTTTTATTTTTCTAATTTGGACAATAGGAGAAATGTAGGGTATATGTAGATCGGTGCCCATAGTAGTCCTGTGTTGTTGCTGGCCGTTAGATTGGAGCTGATTACAATCGGTCTTGTCGGTGTCGGTTACATTCAGCGGGGCTGACAATTTTCCCATGTTGATTTAATCGGCTTCATATCTCAGGGCTGGTTTTATTTAAACCACAATATTTGCGGGTAATGTTTTACATTCAAATCTGTACCCTGTTCAACATCCGAGCTACTTTCTCTGTCTTTCACTGTTCATTGTTCCTTTTGCTCACTCATTTTACAGTCTCAAAATAGCACTGGACAAAATTTTGTCATTCTTGGAAATAGGGTGTTGGTCCCAGCCGACCCAGTAAGCTGAAATGTAGTACGAGGCAAATAGCAATTAATATAAATTTTTTAGCATTTAACAGAACGTGAACTCCTTCAGATAGATACTGAGGTCCATTATCTCTGCCACACACTTGGCATATCCTACAAGGACGCCAGCCACCGGCTTTACATCTCCGAGTGGGAGAAGCTTAAGGCAAATGACTCAGCCAAAAAGATATTTATGGAGCTTGATAAGCAAAGTTCTCAAGCTATAGAGAAATTTGACCACAAATTAATGGCTCTCTCAACCGATCTTTCGGCTGACCAGCTGCATATGGTGGAATGATTTGTAGTTCTTATGATTTATCTACACCATATGTACACCATAATAAATATAAATGCACATTTGTTTGTATATTTTAATACAAAACTGGTAACGGGGGTATGTAATATTGGGCCCGAGCCGTATTAAGGTAGAAAGATGACCGGCATATAGACATCGGGGCCGATCTCGGAATTTTATTAGCAGCTTGAGCTCAATAATAATGTGGTAACATACACAAATTCTACGAAATACTTTCAAAAGGTGGCATATGTTGCTTCTCATGATAGCTAACGTAGCACAATGCAATACATATTTTATGTCGGCAATTGACCGAGATAGACGGGGCTGACCCGACAACTTTAATGGTCGTAGCCCGAGATGGGTAGCAGCATGCTTATATGTATACATTCATAGCACTGAATCAGCTGCTATATTGTATGGTCTATTACTCTATTAGGTATAAATGCTTTCCATAGAATTCATTGACATCGAGTGACTCGTATACATTGTAAGTGTTCTATGGACCGAGTCACTCGCTACAATGTAACTTCCCTATGTGCTTGAGGAGACAAGCAACCGGCATCACTTAAATTTCAAATCTCAGTATCAGACCAACATGATCTATAAGGCAACAAAAAAATAGGCACGTACGCAAAGAAACTGCACACAAAACCACCTGGGACACCAACGGCTGACGATTCCTTGTCGAGGAAGCTGAGCCTGCCAGTGAAGTTGATGCAGGCGTCGGAGCCGACAGGGATGTTCACGCATCCGGTCCCGATGTTCCCAGTACACACTTCCACGTTCGGAGTGGCACTCTGTTATAATCGAGTTTATTTAGTTGAAAATCATGATAAAGTTGGNACGGCTGACGATTCCTTGTCGAGGAAGCTGAGCCTGCCAGTGAAGTTGATGCAGGCGTCGGAGCCGACAGGGATGTTCACGCATCCGGTCCCGATGTTCCCAGTACACACTTCCACGTTCGGAGTGGCACTCTGTTATAATCGAGTGTATTTAGTTGAAAGTCATGATAAAGTTGGGGAAAAAAATCAACGCACTGCTGCTCTTTCCCCGAAGACATTGGAGGTGGGTATAGCACTAGCAATGGTAATCATTGCGACCACTGCGAGCACGTTGGTGAAGATGGCCTTGGAAATCATTGTTGTTATGCGATAATTTGATTTGAAATTGTTCTTTATCTTTGGGAGTGTCCTTAGAATGATTCAGTGAACTGAAGAGATGTGACAGCTTGCTTGAGTTTATATACTGCAGTCCCCTTTGCATCTCTGAAATTCTTGGAACTACTTTCTGAATAACATTTTGTGCGTGGAAACACCGAATTACGACAGTTGGGCGAGATTGACAGATCTATTAAAAATATCCGGCAGCTAGAAACGCCTGTGTACATTTTTGACGAAGCTTGCATCCAAAAATTTCACACTCTGGTTTTCTTCCCAGAACCCATCTTATTTTATAATGCTTAATACTAATAGATAAAAATGCCACTTGGCTCTTGTACACATGAAGTCCTTGTGTGTCCCTGTTCCAGATCTCAACTTCGACTAGTTCATATTCTTCTCACCAGGTGACTATGGATTCCAGATACGTGTCAACATGGTTGCGAGAGTGACCAAGCTCAAGCCTCAAGCCGCACAATTAGGATATATTAGTGTCTCTTTTCTTCTCAAATTCACGCGAGGTTCACGGCCGTCACTATAGTCAGTTAAGAATCGTTTTGATGAATGTATAACTTCATAGTAGTCATGCTTGTCGTCCCTTCCATTCTGAATCGACTTCACATGTCAGGATATACCAGTCAGCTAAATATAATCACTTATACAACATTGGGTGCCTCGGACACAGAAAATACTGTGCAATGTGAACTTGCAGAAGTTTCAAGTGGGAAAAGACGCCGGAAAGTATAAACTTCTGTTGCCTTCGATAGTTCTTATGACACAGGTCCAGACAATCCCATGAACGTTTCTCGCTCAATTCTCATCACACTTTTGACT
>NHYD01000283.1:323-24515 GCA_002938375.1 Psilocybe cyanescens | reverse complement strand
CAACTCATTTCCCAGAGTAAATTTGAACTAAGCTCTTGGATCCTAGAAGTGATTTATAAAGATTTATTTTGCAAGTCATGAATTAATTACCATTGTAAGTAAGCTAAATATTATGTTAAATGCCAAGTGAGTTAACTCATAACTTGCAAAATAAATCTTTTATAAGTCTCCTTTTGAATCCAAAAGCTTAGTTCAAATTTACTCTAGGAAATGAGTTGAAATAGATTCTTGACACAAATATTGGAATTTAGTGTGGATTAGATTTGAACTATTTTCTGACATAGATTCTTAAAGTAAATTGTAATCTTTAGTTCAACTTTGATTGATAATTAATATTTATATAAGTTCTGAGAATTTATAAGCCAATGCCTGCAGTGCTACTATATATGGCAATGCAGGTCCCATTATATTAAATTCTCTAAGTTATAATAGGCAAATAAAAATAAATGAAATACATACTCGTGGCCAAAAAAAGTAACCGGACACCACATGATCACTCACATTTCTCATATTCTCCTCGTCAAACAGATGGACGCAGAACATGGTAAAAAATTACTGTAGTGTGTAAATAAAAACAGGATCTAAGCAATTAGATAATAATGATATTACACAAAAATTAGAATCTAGTATGACCACCTTTAACAGCCAAAACAGCCAAAACATGGTCATACATCCTATCAACATGTTTATCAACATCTTCAATTGGCAATGCATCCCACACATCAAATATGGCTGCACGCAACTGATCAACAGTATTGGGAAGATGTGGAAGACCTTGTATCCCCTTCTTAAGCTTGTGCCAGACTGGTTTTATAGGGTTCAAATCGGGCAAAGATGGTGGATGAAAAAGCAGTGGAATGTTGGACGCTTTGAACTACCACATTGTAGATTTGCTCCTATGGCTGGGTGCATTATCCTGCTGAAATTTTATTTGTGGCTTCTTTGACCTAACTTCTGCAATAAAATCATTCAAAACCCCATCCAGCACCTGTTCCTGGTATGGTTTCGAGTTCATCCCACCACCTTTCCCTCCTGGGTATTCCAAAACTATCAACGGACCTTTCCTCCCCTTCATGATGCAACCCCAGACCATAACACAGACTGCAGACTGTTTAAAGGTTGGTACTAAGCAGTCCTCATCATATTCTTCTTCTGGATGATGTGTAACATATACTCTGCCTTGATCATCCCCAAGGTAGACATAACACTCATCTGACCAAATAATGTCCTCCCAATTTTCCAATGTATGCTGCTTATATGTGCAAGCCCAATGGAGTCATTTATGCTTCTGGCCTTTTGTGAGGTAAGGAACCTTTTGTGCTACACATTAATGAAACCCTTCCTCAGCTAACACATTCCTAATGGTTGCATCGCTGATTTGTGGCTCAAGGTTGTTTGCAATCTCCTGGAAAGGCTGCCATCGGTTTTTTTGGATGTATTGACAATTTTCTGTTTCAAACAATCTGTGACAACCTTTGGATGGCCAGAGCGCTGGCAGTTTTTTGTTGAGCCTGTTTCCCAATACCGTTTCCAAATGTCCGATGCAGTGGACTTCTTAAAGTCAGTCATCCGGGCTGCTTCACAGAGACCTTTGCCAGCAAGAAGTGCACCAATAAGCCTATTCTTTTTAGGAGAGTCGTGTTGGATATGAGTGGTCTTAATGATGGTCATAGATGGGTAAAAATGGTGTTATTTTTGTGCAGGTTGGTAGTTGAAAACTACGTATACAAAGTTTACGTGATGCGACTGGTCACATGTCCGGTTACTTTTTTTGGCCACAAGTATATAGAAGTAATGAGATATCTTCACTTTTAGTTACTGAAATTTTTTCAAATTTATAATATTCCCATGGGGATAAGACAATTCTAGAAGATTATGAAATCCTCAGCATTACAATTCAAAAATTTATGATATTACAATATTAATGAAATGCCCAGAAATTATGAACTATAATAAAATGAAATTCTTGTCCATTTATAATAACAGTTCCAAAGTAATGAGTTCCATGGATAATGAAATTCCTGATAATAGCCAGATTTGAATTGAAAGAAATGAAAGGTCCACTGTTAATGATAGTCAGGCTAGGCTCATTATGAAAAAAATGAAATGCATCTCATTACTCTTAGCCCTTATTCAAATCACATCTGTGGATAGGTCCCTATTATATGATAACATTTGTCATTACCACTCTAAAAACACACTAGCTTGTTGATGCAAATCATCACTGGTCACATCCCATTGGCCAAGTACCTACATCATATCAAGAAGCTACCTTCTCTAGTGCTTAGAAGTCTGGTCTCAACACTGGAAAAAGACTGGGACTGGACTGGAAAAAAGACCAGACCAGCAGTTTGGTCTTTTGAGATTTGAGATTTGAGACCACAAAAAGACCGGTCTTAGTGGACCGATATCAGCTGGCCTGGACTGGTTTTTATAGACCTTTATATTCGCTTCAAAATGTGTCTAAGAACATAAATTTTAAGCAAAAACTGGCTGAGATACAAAGAAAATGGTAAAATATTTCCAAAAAAGAGTAGATAACATGGAATACCCTTCTAGTTTTATTAAATTTCAACCTAATTTAACATTTTTGGGTGCGTTTGAAAGCTAGGAGGCATGGTAAACATTTATATTCATTACTATAGTTTAAATATCTACTGATTTGCAACAAAAAACCAGTTTCAAACTGGTCATGACTGGACAAGACCAAGACTGGTCTAAGACTCAGAAAAACCAACATAGACCAGTTCTAAGCAGTGCAGTCCAGTTTTTTGAGGTCCTGGGGTGAAGTAAGACCGGACTGGGCCGGACTTTCAAGCACTAACCCTCCCCAGTCTACCCATAACTGTCATGAGCATGACAAGACTGTCAGTCACTACCTTCTTCACTGCCCAGCACATCTATGCACACAAGAATGCATGCTAGCTCTATTGTGGCAGAAAAACTGCAATTTGACAGGCCTCCTTGCATTGCCCACAGCATGGTGACAGCTCCTCAACTTTGTCACAGAAACTGATTGCCTCCACTCAATCTTTGGCACAATAGAACCCCTCAAACAGGATGATGAAGACACTGATCATGATTGATGGCCCTTCCTGCTCTTCCTTTCCTTTCCTTTTCTTTTCTTTTTCTTCTCTTCTCTCCCCCTCTTTTCCTTTAATTTTATCCCCTTCTCCCCATCTCATTATTCTTATTCTTATTTTGTTCTTATTTCTAGTTATTCCCACCCCCTCTTTACAAAGTATAGTACAATCCCCCTCACATCTTCTCCTGTTTTTTTTCCACTTCTACACTCTCTTTTGGCACCCAGTGCATCTTAATTTCTGAAAGTATTTGCCCAGAGGTTATCCTGCAACCTCCAATGTTGCTCAAGGTGTCTTCTATTTAGATAGTTTTTCAGTTCAGTAGCTACGCAATAGTGTTACTCTACCATATGGTTAGGAGTATAGTTGAGGGTTTTTTAAAACAAAAAAAAAACAAAAAAACATCACAGAAAATTCTTGTGATGATTTGATGGGGTTCAACCTTCCACTACAGTGTATGCACCAATTTAGTATTCATCCAACTGTGTGACTAAAGGTGTCTAGGATATTCCATACCATTCAATATTATCTGAGGGTGCTTTCAAGCAAACATCCTCTGACAACACACTCCTAAGCATTGCTTGGTCACCCTAGCCAAGCTTTGAGATGGAATATTATTTTATAATTGTTCCTCTAAGTTTCTTTATAGCATTTATGATTGAATATTAAAAAGTTTCAAATGATGAAGGCCATGCAGGTCTGTGCAGGTCTGTGCAACGAGTGCACAGACGTCGCAGCCTTTTCTCTTTGCCCCTGTTTATGGCATGTCGTTTCTGCAGAATGCTCCGAGGAACATGACCGCATCATATTCAGTCCGATTCATGGAAAAGTTATATCTTCATGCTTCTTCCCGAGCGCTTCCGAGAAAGCAGTGGCTTTGAACCTTTCTTGTCCAATTCTGGACGTCGAAACGGCCGACTTTGCCCCGACTTTGCCCATATCGGCGAACCGAGCCCATCTGTCAATTCACTTAAACAATTTAATTCAGATGCGTATCGGTCTTGTGTTACTTCAATGATCAATGATCTTCAGTTCCTTTGTTGTGCCATTGACATCTCTACTATGACCCGCATCATCGCCGAAGATATAACGTTGTAAGTAAGTACAAACTCACTGACCGATTGTCTTGGCCTCTGAGCACGAAGGTGAATCCGTGGTTGACATGTATCCCCTACAATGTGAACATTCCGCATACAGTCTCTTTGCGGGGTAGTCATCTCCAACACAGAGAGGATAATCATCTTTTACAGAGGCGTATCATTCTTGCTGTTCCTGGTTGTTCCTGATACGCTTAGTATAAAATTTGCATATTCATGTAAGAAGGGCTCAGAGGTCTCCCAAGGCATCGTACTTTATCTCTGCAAAGCCTAAACAACATAGACATGCGTTTCAGCACATTCTATCTCTCTGCCCTCCTTGCTATTCAGTCGTTTACAACGAATGCAGCTCCTCTGGAAATTCGCTCAGAGGTAAGACAGCTCGTTGAGTAATGAACTATTTACTAAATATTTACTATTTAGTGCTCCGTCCTTGCGCCTGGCCAATATATAATCTCGTCGGCGGAAACAGGCTGGAAACTACGCCCCTATCATCATTCTCATGCTCCTCCGGCAATAAACACTCTGGAAACAGAACCTACTGGACAATCAGGCGTTGTAAGATATATTTCAACGAATCGATTGCTAAATGAGGATTCTAACCTGAATGTAGTGGCTCATCACAGGCGCGCCACAGTCCGCTTACTATATCACCAACGTCGGCGAGAACGCGCCAGTACTGACACTTCAATATGGTGTAAGATTTGTTTTTCTCAATTCGTTGTATATCTTAACAGTGTATTACTAGGGTGCTCCTCAGCCCTACACGGCTTGGGGTGCGGACGCAGTCGCTTTCGCTATCCAATGTGCTGGAGCGGAGACATATGTTGTAAGCATATGATGGGATGTCTGAGCTAGATCTTGATCCCCTCTTTCTCAGATTAAGAATCCCGTCGCGGATGAGGTTTGGACCGCAGACCCAGGGGTTTGTATTCATTCTCTTTGCATAGACGACACCAATTAATCCTAAAATTCCAGGCCTGGGTTAAGATCCTCGGCGCTAATGGTGACATAAGTCAGCGCTTTATTTTCACACCGGTTTGAATTGAAGGTATCACCTAGTCAGACCCTCAATCTTTGTGTTGAGCATTACCTAGTAGCATCTCGGACTTATGTCAGTAGCATGGGCTTTCCATCTGCTTTCCACAGTAAACATCAAACTTAAATAAAGACTAAGTCGGCGTCGGTCGACGTCGGCCGACGTTAGCTGCAATTTAAAATTTTAAACTCTCGGAAATTTCTCATGAGGAGCCGTTGGCCGTTTCTTTCTGTTCAACTCAAACCTCATCCCTATTGGAAACCAGCATTAAACAAGTGAACATTATAACACTCTGTAGACCTGTCCATTTGACGCTTTACAGAAACCAACAACACGTGTTAAGTCCGTCGCTTCAGAGCAACTTTCTCGGGTCGTCTAAGACAGCAGCGCAAATCTGCGATGAGAAAGCCAGCCCAATTGTTACATCTACTGTGGTCTCAGATTAATTACACTAGTGGAAGCGGGGCTTATTATCACTTTAACGTTTCTCGTTGTGCTCGTTGTGCTAATAGAAGTCGGGTGATAGAGAAAATGGCGAACATCAATACACGAATTCCTAGGCAGAAACAGATTGATACTGACGACGTAATATTATGTTTTTTTTTTAACGACTGTTCTTCTATCTCACGGCGAGGGAATGGATAATCTGAAAGGACAGTTTAGTGTGATAAATGAGTAAGCGACTGTGATTGCTTCCTGACCATTGTCACGCTTTGACATCTCCCCTACGAACAGACGTAATCGGTCAATGAGTAGGTTCACTGAGAAAAATCTCAAAAGTTCCATAAATTGCTAATCCGTGTACTAGAGTGACTTAGAACTCAGTATCAGCATTCCTCTAGAAAGGTAAGTGTTTGTTTTGAGAACTGGCGCATATCGAACACAACAAGAATACAAAAGGCATTATTCATGCCACAATCAGAGCCAGCGCATATGAGAAGTGGACCATCTTGTATATTGCCAACGGGTGTCTAAGAGATGGAAGATTGATTTGAAATGGAAAAAGAGGGTGTTTTATATTCATTATATCAGTCTAAAATACCAGATTAAATCAGAGTCCTATTTTTGATCGTAGACTGGGCCTAAGCTTGACGGCCTTATCTGTATTATCTGATGTTTTGCAGCCAATGAATGTGTTCCTGCTATGGAATACTGGCCGCGACCCTGAAGTTTCGCTAATAGCATATCGTTGTGCTAGCAAAATAATCATATCAGAGCGTCGACAAAGCCTTCGGAGGTCTACAACGTAGTTTCTTGCGCTGACTAAGCTGCCCTGCCCAGTCTTAATTCCATGATGACTATACTTTGTCGTCTTGTACTTCAAGTTTTTATTGGTAGAAGAGCTCAATTTTTTTTCTTTAATATATATATGATCACGACATTCACAGCATTTTGAAAAAAAGATCTTCCAGAGTAAGTTTCATCAGTCTGCTTAAGAACTGTGCTATGGATACCTGGTGGCTGTTCACGTCCTAGCATTATCGTAGAGAGGTCAATGACTCACTCAATCGGTGTACTAGTTCCCACTGATTGGCTCGCAATCAGCGTTGTCCATTATCATTTTGGCACGACGAGGGAAAGGGCAATCTTAATGAGGGTCAATACTCAACTGCAGCTTCAAGAGAGGATATGAATCCCTACCAACGTCGCGTTTTGAAAGCATTTCTTCGAAGTGATATCAGCCCACAAAGGTTGGCTGATGCATAACAAGAATCAAGCCGTACCTCCTTGGAACGCCATTATGGGATTGGCTAGAAAGTATGATCAGCCTGAGCATTCCACTCACTGACGTTCACCATCGTACTCACCAAGTATGAGTGGTACGAGCCAATATGCAATGATCACAAGAGTCATAAATGGTCGAGACATGGTAGTTGCTTTGCGTGTTCTCAAGATCTCAAGTTATGAGGGCGTGGCACTGCGCTATACAGTTATCTACTTTATGAGGAATGGGAATTTTCTCATTTCCAATTCTCGGGTGTGCCAATGATCCAGCGCTGGGCCAAAATAGACTACTTGGTGTGATAAGCGTCATCCCAATACAACTATACGTTTTATGAAAAACTTTTTATAGCCTCACGTGCTTCTCTTAAAATAGAGTGGAGTGGAACTTATCGGACTGCTCGTGTAGGTGTTCGCACCAGTGAGCTTTTCCAGTGATGTACTGATAGCTCCTGAGTACGGACGTTTAATGGGCCCCTGAATATCAGTGTATGAACATGCTGTCCCTATTGTGTCATCAAGCGGAACTTTTAGAGCGTTGCTTCCAAGGAGACTTCAGCGCTGGATGGATCAAACAATTTCTACTGGATGGCTTGGACAGGTCGGGGAACGATATAAGACAATACCGCATGGCTGGTGGATCCTCCTTGTGGTATCTTGATTCCCTCGCCTCTCAGGATATCGTGGAGATGTCAAGAAAAAAATGTTACGACTGTAAAGGTAAATCGGCTGGCTTCAGATCAAAATTCTAGTCCACCAGATATGCACTTAGACTGGATAGAGACAATATAGAGAAGAAATATCACTAGCGTCAGATGCCTCGTCGATTTATTGAATGTGAGGAGTTGAGTGGGATATACAACCAACACGTTTTTTGTATTCTATGCACGGATGTATGGATCCCGGAACGTAATCCAACAAATAAAAGATATGTGCCGTGAGAAGGATTGACGGAATATAGACCACAATGTTGATATCCTTCAACCACCGAGATTCTCTTCCCGGACGAAAGAACCCTTTACGTCAGATGAACGAAAATACCCACCTGATGTGTGGATTAGGGGCCTTTAATGTTGCCTAACGAAGACCGACAACGAAGGACTACCTGTAATATTGATAGGTCCTCCGAAGCTCAGACGCGCAAGTACATAGTAGATATTTCACTGACATTTATACACCATTGTAGTATACCTCTCAATCACCGCATATAAGTCCGTTCCAGTAAGAAGTCCAATTCACATATCCACGTTCTTCAAGAAGTTCAAAATCTCACCGAAGTACCTGTGCGAAGGACCTATTATCAGTACAATTGGAATAATCACGGCACTTCCGACTTGCCTTTCTGGTTCTTCGAACATGGCCAGGTGTGTACTATTTTGGAGCTCGACCCATTTAACCTTGGGAATCTGCGTGAAGAACGGAAGAACAGCGCATTCCTGTATTTCATCCTCTGCAGACGATATAAGCAATGTCGGATTGGTTATATTGTACAGAATATCGACGATTGACCAGTTCTTAAGAGTACCGATAACGTTGAATTCAGAAGGGCCTATCCTGTTATTTTAAGATTCGAATTAGATGAGAGGTGTGAATCCAAGGATTGGCAAATTTTCATACATGGTTTGGTACACAGTTGGATTTTTAGCAACGGCACCAAAAGACGTGTTAAGCTCTTCCGGCCACGGGTGTAAGGTGCAAATATGTTTCTGGTAGAATTGCAGCGTAGCGGCCTGGTATTCTGCAGATTCGCATGTGCCATCTGCTTCATGCTTTCGTATCATTTTGACGAAGCCATCCGGGAATCGATTCAATAGGTTGATAGTACCCTCTTCTGTTAGTTTCATAGATGCTGGCGAATTGGCAATGACAAGCCTCTTCAATCCAGGCGGTGAGCGCGTTGCTGCATATTGACCAGCAAGCATCCCTGAAGAGTATCTCAGTAAAGAGGGACATAATCGAGAGAGAAAAGTACTTGCCGCCCCAGGATTGCCCAAGTAGATCGAAATTGTTGTATATTTCCAGTGTCTTAAGGAGGTTGTCCAACTCGTCCATAAAAAGCTCAGGAGTCCAGAAGTCTGGCGGAGCATCTTCGCAATGCGATGACTCCCCATTGCCCAATTGATCGTAAAACAGAACTGGGATTCTAAAGAAAGGGCGTGGAATCAAAATACAATAGATGGGTACCATCGGAGTTTGATTTGAACCCAGCTTGGATGTAAAGAGATTTATGAGGCCTGTATTCAAATGTATACCGCATTAAAACAACAGATAATGTCAGCATAGAGTTAACTGTGGACTCGTACAGCATATAATGATGACTCATTCCCGGTCCCCCATGAAGTGCGACGACTGGACGATGGTCAGCATTCTTCAAATCGCCGTATATCTTGTACCATGTTTGGTAGGTGTTTGGGCCAACTTTGAAGTCGATCTTTCCAGAACGTTCTTGCGACATCAAAGGTGTTTTCAAGCGTCGAATATTGAGTATCTGTGGAGGAGCGCAGCGTAAAGTCAGGCCATAATGAACCTAAGCAGTTTATATCCTCAATCAGGGCACTGATTGTGAGCCGGTGGCACGGGCCAGACGATGACTACTGTAATTACATGTGATCATAGCTATTAGTAGATCCCCTGAAACACGAGAATAAACGGATGTTGTAGCGTGTAAGCCACTGCTGTGTAAATTAATAATCTCCTCGACTTATCAAGATCTCAATATTGACAGAATTCCATTGGTGTATTCAATCTTTCTCACTGTGGTAAATTTCAGGCATGCGACAAAGATAGCCAGGTCGTCCGTTTATTGCTTCTATCATGCAGCAGAGTGTTATAGAGATCCGAACAGAGAGCTTAATTGATAACCCCTGGCGTAGTCCTTGCAGTTCTGTGATCGGCAAGTCCCTAACAAGTATCTGACAATTTTGCGTTCAGGGACCATCTTATTCTCTCTTATTCTCCACGCTCAGGTTGGGTCATTCAGCACCACCAAGTTTCTGTTATATTCCGGAATCCCCACAGTTTTCGAGTTCAGTGTTCACAAAACTCTTACTTCAAATGTGGAAGCCGAGGAAGACTTCACCCGAAAATAGTAGGGAGACGTTGTTATCCCCAAATTCGGAATCGCCAGGGACGGCATCCATGTTGCACGATGCTCATGTGTGCGATGGCTGTGGTCAACCAATCCCGAAATATGGGTGTCGGAACCCAACTATAGGCATTCATTGGGCAGTGATTATGTGCCTCCTCTGCACATTAGTCAACTGTCTGGTCACGATTGACGGCTCGTGCTCTCGACCCGCCACTTCAATTCCTACCATCCGTAAAGGCCAGTACAGCAGTCTCAGACGACCATCTCCATTCATTGGCTTAGACAAGTTGCGAAGACCGAGCCCGCCAGTGCCAAGAACCATTCTCAATTATCCACAAGTCATCGCGCAGATAGACGTCCAGAATCCTCGCAAGGTATTTGATGACGATCCGAAGCGATACATGTCCCGTACAGGATATGTCTCCCCTGAGGATAGAAGAGTAAAGATAACCTCATCGGTAGTCTCGTTTCTGCTTCCTAGTATACTCTTCAACTGACCAGAAACTGTCAGATATCCACCATCGTCCAATTCAGGGCCATTGATTTTGGCATGGAGGAGTGCGAACTAAATTTGAAAGTCCCATCAAATATGTCGTCCTCTAACGCTCCTTTCTTGATATCGATCCACCGATTAGAGACGAAACAGCCAATTGACACAAAGACGTTAGCGTATTCCAATTCCCCACGTAGGCTTACAACTGTCGCGAACCTTGAGTTCGCTCCAGGATCACCTCTCAGTTGGCAGAACAGTTTTCACTGTGCCTGGGACGATGTCCTCACCTTTGAAATCGGTTGCTCAGATCGACATGGCTTTGAGACAGCTTGTTCGTTGGAATGGTGGCAAAATAAAGAGGAAGATAATCCCAGTCACGGTGGGTATGAGTAGCCTGACATACCGTTCTCAAATACATCTGATTTCTTTTTCAGGAGCCTTTATCGTGCAACGCTCAACAATATAGATCATATTTACGGGGTCTGGCGTCTTATCCAGACGCATGATATTTCAGTAGCTTAATCATACGACTTCGTATACTCCGGTCTGGCAGATTTTACTCGATCTTACTAGAGAAGTTCAATAATAAAAGTTTTATTAAAAAAATTAGCGAAAATTAGATACCGCCAGAGAGAAAATTCAATATGGTAGCAAAATATCTTCATCGCCAAGGTCAGTGTGGGCGTTCCAAAAGACGAAAGCGGAAGCCACTTACACCTCGGGCTCTTCGAACATAGGAAGATGTGTACTATTCCGTAGTTCCTTAAGCTTGCACTGACGAATATACTTCAAAAAAGGCTGTATTGCGATCTGATGTACCTCGTCCTGTTGGGAATGAATAACCAAAGTTGGAACTTTGATTCTATTCAAATGATTTATCGTTGTATACGGACGCAGCGTCCCGACTATCTTGAACTGATATGGCCCCATCCTGTAATCGCTTAGCCGACAGCGAAAAATAACCCATAACGCAGCTCACATTGAACTTGAAACCGTTGGATCTTCCCCATTTGCCCTGAAAGAGTCCTGCAGATCCTGAGGCCAAGGAAGAAGAGAACAGAGATGTTTAGCTATAAACTGTGCCATTCCCTTCGAATATTCAGGAGAACTTGTAGTGTTGTCTTCTTCGTGTTTGCGCATCATCTTGGCAAATTCCTTAGGAAACTGATCAAGGTGAAGGTTCAGCCCTTGTTCGAGAAGCTGAATTGATGCTGGCGCGTTGGCCAATATAAGATGGCGATGTCCACCGGTGGGTCGGTTGGCAGCGTAGTATGCGGCTAGAAACCCTGCAAATCCTGTCGTTCTGTATTCCATTTTTGAAAAGAGTAAACTTACCCCCCCAAGAGTGCCCCAGAAGGTCAAAATTTTCGCTAATCTTGAGATGACTGAGTAGATTATCCAGTTGATCCATAAATAGCTCAGGCGTCCAGAAACTCTTGGGAGCATCACGATAGTGAGACGATCTCCCGCTGCCCAGCTGGTCAAAGAATACGACGGGTACACTGTCAGAGAATATGAGATCTCATGATACAATCGTAGTATCCCAAAGAGGACCTTTCTTCTGCGATTTTTCTGTGGGGTCTGTTGCAGTAATTAGCCATGATACATTTTGCATGAGACCCGCAAAAAGTCCTACAGCATATAGTTGTGTGTCAGACCGGGGCCCCCGTGTAAGATCACCAGCGGCCGTAGATTCTTATTCGCGATGTCTCCAACAATCCTATACCATGTTTTGAAGGTTTCGTCACCGACCTTGAAGTCTGCAAAGCCAGTACTCTCCTGTATCATCCTGGTCTAGGAGGAAAGATTGTCTGAAAAATCGATCCAAAGAAGATTACCCAAGCTTAATTGCGTGGCATGCGGAGAAGACTACCTATGCTCGTAAAGATCACAAGGGAGGTGTGAATAGTAGCTCATGGAAGCTTTGTGTGCGTGTAATGAGGTGGCGAACACATGGGAGCGTGGCCTAAGATAGAAGATGCAATAGTCAAATTCCCTTGCTTCCAGGAGCTCGAACCAGTAGCCAAACCTGTTTTAGCCCCTGGCGGACGAGATTCGGGCTTTGAGTTACACTCAATTCGTACCCCAGCTCATTCGATCGATGTCAATGATAACATTCAAATTGTGCTCACGTCCCCGAAAACGTTCTCATGTGTGTTTGGATTACTCGGTACCGCGTGGGAGCATCGTGATGTCTATTGTTAGTTCCATAGTTCCCTCCACTGCGTAAATTCCTTCCACCCCCTATCTATCTCGCCAAAAATGGTCTCCCAGTTAACACACATAGATTCGGGACCAATTGGATCTGTCTGAAAGTTGCGTTTCATGAAATCACCCTTCTCCAAGGTGTCTGTTGCCGAACATAGTAGTGTCTGACGCAGATACTGTAGGCAGTGATCCACATGTTCCAAGGTCGCTATCTCGTCTGTCCTGTTTTGCAATGCTCTGTGGAGCTGTGATATGCAATGAAACTGGTGGTAAAAGGTGAAGAGGAAGGATCGTCGCTGGACACCCAGATGCGCCCTTCCAAATCCTCCGGGTTGGTTGGTTAGGGAATGCCAGATTTTAGCTTCAGTCTTGTCGGTCGTATTGTATCCGAATCGAATACTCTCTTGATATGTCAAAGTCGTATGATCCAGAGGAAGTGAAGGGTGGAAAAACGGGAAATCGTCTCCAATGTACGAGTAAGCTCCCGAAGAACCTATAACTCAATGTAATGGCGCGTAAGTATTGAGGAAAATTTCATAGAGTATTGTTGTACTTTGCCAGCTCTGATGTATAACCCTCAGTTTAAAAACGTTCCATAGTGCTAGCCCAGCATTAAACAGTGCGAGCCCAACTAGCAGGAGCAGAGAGTGCTTCATGGAAAATAAAATGCGATATCAAATAATGTTTTGGTGGCTTCCAAGGTGAAGGAACCCAGATGACCACGGACAAAAGGGACTAACACGCCTGCTGTATAATCTTCCAATGTGATGTTATGTTGGCCAAGGGCCGAAAATATCCGCTTCTGCAAGTTTTTGTCCAGCACTTTGATGTCACCTCTAATATCTTTCAGACGCTCCTGGCCTTCGGTGCTCATTGTGGTACTCGTACCCATTGTATTAGTATCTGTCGGCTTCCGCATATCTATTCACTTACACCAGGGTCGTCACGGGGCTAGAGGTAGTCAAGCTTTCTTCTATATCAAATGTTGTCGTTTCCCACTCATGAATACTTCAAATGTAAAGATCAGTCCCTTCTTAGAGACCGAGGCCAGCCAGTAGCCATGCTCATTGACTCGACTGCCCACTATCGAATGAATGACTCTGATACTGACGAAGAATACCATCGTCTTCTGCCTTCAGGTGGTCACCTTATTTATTTGGCCAATAAAGAAGGCGTCGTGGAGGAGTATACGGTGACTCTATTCCACCAACTAAAATGTCTAGACACCATTCGCCGAGAATATCTCAAAGACGCATCGCCGGATATCTCGTCTCTCACTCGACACTGTATGAACTACCTACGCCAAAGCCTCCTGTGCAACTTAAACACTGGCCTGGAGAATGCTAAAAACTCCGCAGCTACTGCATCCCGTAGTTACAGTACTCTGTGTTTTGACTGGACAAAAGTCTACGCTGAAGCAGAACGCAATTTCGAAACTCACCATGGTAGCGCCCCTCACTCAGGTATATTCCCTTTATTCTACATAATGATGCATGACTCTGATACCTACGTACTAGTGGCAGGTTATTAGACGAAGCGATGGGTAGTGGGAAATTCTCAATAAATATGGTACAGATTCGGACGAATGAACCTGTATAATTGGAATCAAATGGTACATAGATCCAGATAACATCAACCGCGCTTTTGCTCCCAAAACTCTCATACAGTTGCCAGTCACCGTCCAGTGGCAATCCTGATCTAATTTTAGACTCTCAACGTGCAACTGGCCCCCAAGAATAGTCGAGAATTCCCGAGTTATTGATTCCAGAACCGCACACGTCAATCTATCAAAGACATCTGAGGCACCGATAAAAGAGGCCATCTATATTACCCCATAAATAAGGCTACGTTTGTACAACGATGTACTCGGCTTTCGACGTTTCCGCTACCTAACGCAAGAGTGACGTTCAACGTTCCCGCCACCCAACGCGAGATTTCATAGCACTCCTTTGAAATGTCCCTCGACCCAGCATGGAGGCCTCAGGAGGACAATGCTACAATTTTTAACGAACGCACATGGCTGGCCGGTATCATTCTCTCCGCAGTTGCCTATGGAATAGTCTTCACACTGTTCATGATGTCCTTCGTCCAGTTGATAAGGACGACAAACAAGAGCAACCTTGCCTCAAAGCTCCCTTTGCTACTCTACATATCGGTGATATTCTTTTTGGGGACATTGATTATTGGGGCAGGCTCAAAGATGACACAATTGAGCTTCATCGACTACCGCATGATACCAGGGGGCCCAGGTACGTGTTCCAACTCTTATGGAGTCTCCCCGTTACTCCTAGCTCACTGATGAGAATTATGATATTCTCTGACATTAGCCGTATTTGAGGAAGTAGAGTTTTCCATTCCAATAGATGAGATTGCAAATGTTGCGTATGTCCTGGCCAACTGGTTCGCAGATGGCATGGTTGTGAGTATCGAGTTGATTAAGCTTCAGAGTGGAGTTGATTAACAGCTGCAGGTCTACCGTTGTATGATCATATACAGAAGCTGTAGATATCCCTCTTGGTTGGTCATGGGTATTCCTGCTATCGCATACCTTGGATCAGTTAGTTCGTGGTTATCCCATCAATAGTGTCGTGTCTGTGGCATGTGCTCATAAAATTTCCAGCGACTGGGGTGCTATGGTTGACGCAGATCTCAGCTACCTCTCCTTGGGTAGCAGGGAGCATTAACTTCACAGCGCCATATTTTTGGCTGTCCCTGGCCCTAAACATGACCATGACCATTGCAATTTGTGCGAGATTACTCTTCTTTCGTACAAGAGTGCGGAAAGTACTGGGTCACAATCACGGATCCGACTATACGAGCATAGCAGCAATGGTTGTAGAGTCTGCAGCAATTTACTCTGCATTTTCTCTTTGCTTTTTGATCCCATTCGCACTCAATCATCCCATACAGAATACGTTTATACAGATGTTAGGAGAGGTCCAGGTAAGTATAGTTGCTTTGTATTCGCTAACAGATACTGAGACAACATACTACAGATCATTGCCCCACTTCTTATCACATATCGGGTGGCCTATGGGAAGGCTTGGACGGATAGAACCACCAAGCAGCTCCTATCCGGGGACACTCGTCCGGGTCACTCTGTTAGCATGAAGTTTAAGAAACCAATGTCCACAATAGATGCATCCAATCGTTCTAATACTTTGCATGCATCAAAACCAGAGGAGTTCGCGACGGAAGAGTCAGATGGTACCCACGAGGAGTCATGTCAGTGGGAGGCCAAGTCAATGGCGTAGCGAATAGTTTAATTTTTTATATGTACAGTAATATTTAGAATGGACACATTGGAGCCTTTGGTCAGGAACCTAGTAATCAAACATCTGAAGCATCCTGCGTACTTCGTGTGAATATTTCCACTAATCATAATTTGTTGGTGTACACCTTTGACAGTCGGTTCATTTGTCTTAGGTCCTTATTCATCATGCTATGGATTGAATCGCTACAGCCTATGGGAGAATTTCTTATTTTTGTGCAATGTTAGTCGAGGGACCATGGATAGCGTACGAGAGCTAAGTAACGAAGTTCAACTTGACCCAAAATTTACCACGCTGTTCAGCTGTTTTTCTGATTGTTGATGGCTATATTAGTCGCTATGTTCCCGCGATAGGCTTCTCCCGAGACAGATACGGGAAGCATATAACCCACCAAGACCTGAGGCCATCCGCCCAACATGGAGCTATGCCTTTTTCTGACTAAAATTTCGAACCCCTGACGCATTTGGGACGATCTTTTACTGCGGTATATGGTATAGAGGGGGTGTATAATCTCTGTTAATGATCATATATACAAGAGAAGTCATCTGTACTGGAGCCGCAAAATGGAGGCTTCGTTGTGGAAATACGAGACCTTTCTAGCTGAAAGCAGCTATGGCGCTTGAAAATGCAGAGTCCACGGAGGTAGAATGGCACGTGAGCTAGTCATTTAGATTGTCAGCGAGATCATAGCTGCAGCAAAGGCTCTTTCTCACCGGAAAAGTGGCCACAATTATCGTTTCAAGATTAGTGTTGCTTGCACTGAGGCCGACTAAGTCTTGTTTAATAAGTGCAGGGACTCCTCCAATGGGCAAGCTGGCAAAAGCGGGCTTCTTGGAGGTGATCACTACTAATGCATTCGAAATAATTGGCGCATAGTTTTGAATTGTAGTAATCATTGCTCTTCCGTCATCCTCGTTGATAGGTTGTGGAAGGGTCTTAAATGAAGTCAACTAATCAGTCGATCCAAATAAACGAAAGGGAGTGGAATCACTTTTAAATCAGCTATCAGCTGGTTAATTGCAGTCGTAAGACTGGATGCATCAGAATGAATTGCCTGTTAGAGGAGTACTAAGCAAAAGAAAAGGGTAACGGCAAATGGTATCAACCAATGCAGTGGTCAGAGAGCCACCCGTTGGTGGAAAGGCAGTGATGGCGTTATTGTAAGATGTCGTCTGTGCAAGGAGGTTGTCAATATCAGCTTCAACCTGTGCTACAGTGGATGCAAATGCCACCGCAAAAAATGAGCCGATGAACGCAGAAAGGATTGGTAGGTGTCTCATTAAGTCCTGATTTTAGTGATAGAATGCATGTCGCATTATATGATTCAAACTCTTCTGGAATTCCCACCTCCACTATACACAAAAACGCGTCAATTGGTCTGAATGTTAGATCTTCTAAGATGGATGCGTGCTTAGAACACTCCATGTTGATAGGACGTTGCGGTGTTTTTACGAGCCACTTTTATCAAGGAAAATTGGAGGATTCACCCACGATATTTTTGATGAGAAGGACACGTATAGAGATAAGCTATGCTCTACCAGCCGCCTATAATTCAAGAGAATCCGGAGGGGAGCAGTGAGAAATAACCCGGTGAAGGTACAATGTTGTTTGACCTTCAAACATGTTCAATGCCATAAAGATGATGGGTATTAAAAGACTCTGTCGGGATTGGATGGTTATAGTCAGCTTCAAAGTTTAATCAATTGTGAACGTGAATTATAATCCATAATCCACTTGTTCCACGGCAGACGCGGTCTACCAGGATCTCGGGCTAATCTATTGTTAGATTTTAAGCACACCGGACTGATGACATATTGGGCAACCAAATTGCCGAGTCCCGCCAACGTTCTGGCCAAATTTGGCTGTCTTCAACTTCAAGCAATCAAGTTAATTCATCTTCAGTCGGATGCTCCCTTAGTCGAACCATGATACTATCGTAGCAAGTTAAAAGCATCATGTGTACACAGAAAAGTGTTAGGATATCAGACCAGCAACTCATCGCAGGACCGATATTGATGATGGACAACTAAACGTGTATTGAAGACTGATATAACTACATAGACATGTGATATGCAGACTACTTAGCTGATGAATTTATGGGTTTATATGATGTAGTCTCTCCTAGACAGGCATCAATGTTATGTGACATGCCATATGCAATCACAATCATCTGAAATCTGTTATTTACCACACCCCCAACACCACACTAGAAAATCTTTATGTAATCTTTGGACTTTACTTTCTGAGCCCAGTAAGTAATGGTAGAGGTAATTTTTGTGGTCTTTAGTAGATATAGTTTCTCATTTGGTCCTTTAAAATATTGTACAAGAATTTGGGACTGCTCAAGGCAATGTTAAGCAAAGTAGATTTGATGGGATGGCAAGCGTAGTCTCTCCTAGACAAACTTCGATAAATGTGATGTGCTCTACAGATCACAGTATATGAAGTCTGTTTTTTTTATCACACCTCCCAAACTGCATCAGAAAGTTGTTATTTAATCTTTGAACTTTGAAAATATGGAGGCATGTTTCTCAACAAGAAGATTGTTTGCAAAGATTTGGAGATCAAAAACTGTTAGAATCTGGGAATCAAACAGCTCCATTCCTGTGATCCCATGTGCTGAATGTGCTGCCACAAGTATGTAGAATTTTTATATAAACTGAATTCTCTGTTACAGAGTCAATTTAGCTAGTATAAAATATATTTACATTATTGTATGCTACACATTGACCTCCCAATCTCATGGTTTTTATCTGTTTGCTTTTGTCTTTTCAACATAAAAATGTGACCCTAACTGTCTCTGCTGCCATTTTCTCACCATTGCTTGTGCTCTCTTTGTCTCTGTTTATTGTTCTTGCCTACTGGGGGCTAAATCCTTTCTTTTTCAAATTGTTATCATTGTTGTCATCATTGTAACCTCGCTCACTGAGAGCTGTCTTGTGGAAGCCGAATTACTGTTGAACCTGAATTGCTTGTGGAAGCTAAATTACTACCAGAATCATTCTTTTATTATTGTTACCATCATTGCCATCATCAAATCTATTTTTAGTGTGTTATCATGCCATTTGAAAGAGGTCTTTGCCATCCCCCACACATTCCATATGAACTCCAGTGGATTCCAGTGGATTCCAGTGGACTCTCTGTGTTACGACAAGTCTTTTTCTTTTTCTTTTCTCTTTTCTTTTCTTTTCTTTTCCTTTTCTTTGTCATCTTTCACATCATTGATACATCATCGTACGCTCTGATGAACTTTACTTTCACTTCCATCTTTTATGATACATCTTTTGATGAACGTTTGATCTGTTTCTCTTATTCTTATATACATCTGCTGATGAATGTTTGATCTTGTTTCAACTAGCTGTACAGTTCATAGTATTTATACGAGGAAGCATCCACTGTATTCTTTAGCTAGTTCTTGAGAATCTACTCTGCTTTACTTGCTCAACCTGAACTTGTTCTTGTTCTTGTACACAATTGGTGGTTAGATTACGCACACTGCATGACTCTAACTTGAAATTGTAACACTCTGCCCAGCCAAACTGGCTGACAGATTGTCTAGTCCACTGGACTGGACTGGACTGCAGTCCACTGGAGTCCACTGGACTTGGGCTTAAATATTCATTAAACAACAACAAATAATATGTTTACTAGCACAGTCCAGTAGAGTCCAGTGGAGTTCACTGGTTGAAGGACACAACACAATGGGCCATCATGGATACTATGCAACAAAACAGATGGTGGGCAATCGATATTGGTGGCCAAACATTGACAAGAATGTGCAGTGGTTCATCAATATCTGTCACCAATGTCAGCTCATGTCACTCAAAAAAGTCATAATACCACCTACCATGATGATACCCAAGAGACTGTTCTGCAGGTGTTATATTGACACAATGCATATGCCACATTTAAATAGGTACAAATATATTGTGCAAGCACAATGTGGGATGTTGATGTGGCCAGAGTGGGAAAAGCTGTGAGTAGAGATGGCAGTGACAATAGGAAATTTCATCCTAATGAATCTGATGTTGAGGTGGGGAGTAGTGTTTGAAATGATAATGGATAATGGTCTTCCATTTTTTGTGGAGCTGGAATGGCTCTCAGAACAATAAAATGGGAGCCACATTCAAATATCAGAATACAATTCGAGAGAGAATGGCATGGTTGAGACAGTGCACACTCCAATTCAAACAGCATTAATCAAATCGAGCAACAGGTCATTGAAGAAGTGGGACAAGAGGGTGGCCTTCATGTACTGGGCTGAGTTTATTACAGTGAAGAAAAAAATTGGATACTCACCATTTTATGTTGCACACAGAATTGAGCTGCTCCTCCCATTCAATCTCACCCATGCATCCTTCCTCCTCCCTGAAATTGACAGATCACTTTCAACAGCAGAGCTTCTTGCAATGTGTGCTTGCCAGCTTGAACAACAAGACAAAGACTTTGCACTAGTCCACAAGCAAGTGTTGAAGCAGCAATATGTGTCCATAGCCAAATTTGAGGAGAAAAACAAAAACAAAAACATTGACTACGATTTCTAGTCTGGTGAGTTCATACTCATCCTCAACAAGAAATTTGAGTCAGAGGTGGGACAAAAAGGAAAGCCCAGGTATATGGGGTCAAGGTTGTTGTTTGCCACTCCAAAGGAGGCTTGTATTGCTTAGCAGAACTCAATGGAGCTGAGTTGAGGCTGAAATATGCTGCCTTTCACCTCATTCTCTATTACCCCAGAAATTGCCAAATGATTGAAATAACAGAGGTTCTGGATAGCAAGGGGTATGCAGGTGACAATGAGTAGTTGGCAGAGGTGTGCAGGTCATGAGGGAGGAGGGTGGAGGAGATGACAAAGATGTGTGCAGAGCATTGTCTGAGCAATTCAGGAGAGAAGAGGAAGCAACACTCATTCAGAAATACTGTGAATGTGTGCAAGGAGGCAGAGGGCAAGTACATGAGAGTGAGCTGGCAAGATTGGCATGACTGGATGAATCCACATCACCATCAACATGGAGATGGCAAGTTGTAGGTTGACAGAACAAATGAGAAGTAGAAATTCCAGCCTTGAGGGCCAAAATTTTAAGTGGGGGGGAGATGTAGAGATTAGATTAGATACAAGATGCAACACAACAAAAGACAAATGTATATCAGATGACCATTGTGGGATGATGAGCTTGGCAGCATCATCATACTGTATGGATGCAACAGAGCTCAGAGAGAGTAGTTTTAGCACACTTAGACCTTACTTAGAACCGTGTAGAACATATCTTTGTCATTTCAACTTTGTGTCTACTTGTATACTGCTATAAATATCAAAATTTACATATTCTCTGCCTCTATCCTCAAACTCATTGCCTTCCCACAATTGCATTCTGTGCTTGTTATGCCAGGAACACATAAAATACTCAGAACTTCCTGTTCTTGACCCAGTTGCTTTACTATGAAAATGGTGAGTCTGCACCACAGACACTATCTTCTTTATCTGAACTTGTCCTCAGGAACTGAATACAATCAATTGTTGGTTCTCAACAATGACTTAACTCTCAATGTTGATATATTGGCTGTTCAGGTTAATGTATTCAGACCACCCCATATCCCTACTCTTCTAATACAAGCTGGTACTCAGGGTCTTCCATGGTAAGCTGCATTACAGTTGTTATTCAAAGTCATCAGAACAATCTACATTGGCAGTGAGTTCTATTTGCCTTCTGCCTTTATTACAATATGTGCCTTTAAACATTTCTCTGTATACATAGCTGCTGTGACCCACTTCTTCTTTTAGCACTTCAAAACTATGTACAAGATTGTTCAAGAGTATCAAGTAAGTTTCTGTTCAAGCAACCACATACAAAAATAGGACACTGACCTTGTGAAAGACATCTGATTACCCAAATCCTCATTATCAGAAGATGAAGGTAAGCTTGCATTCTTCTCACTATGAGAAAATATATTTTCATACTCTATTGGGGCTACAGATATATACAGAAGTGTCAAACTGGTGGTATATCACCATTTTTGTAGCAATGACTGGTATTGCTCTGGGACAACATATGCTGCTAAATTTGGTCTGCCATGGTGGGCCCTTGTTGTCGCTCTTATCTTTGCATGGTTGTTCATATCAATCATAGGGACAGTGTGTATGGTCCTTGTGCTGCCCTGTCATTTATCTGACCATTGCTGTTGATGCCATGGAGATTAGTGCAACTGTGGGATATGCACCCAGTGTCAAAAACATGGTTCAAGTCCATATTCTTCTTGCAGCCCTATACATAGCAGAACTCACATTTCATCTGTGTCAGATATTAGGTTATTAGGTGGTGCATTAGTTCACAGTAAACCAAATGCAAATAAGTATTTTACAATGTACAATCCTGTTGTCCAATCACTCAACCTTCTCCAGAATCTCAAGCTGGTGTGTAACATAATCAACATTACTGGCCCTGCTGATTAATTGTTTTGTGTCTAGAGACAATATGCAAAAATTCCCCCTAGGACAACATTCACAGTGCAAACCATTGGTACAGTCATGGTATGTCCTCATTTTGATAAACTTCTAAAATCCTCCCAATATTAACAAGTTTGTCTAGAGAGGACTTCTAAGTTTCATAATCATGAAGGTTGGCAAGACAACAGGCTCCTTTACTGATCATGTGTTAATGAATCTTTTCTGGACTGTACTGAGTGCACAGAGAGATGTCTTGCACAGTGTTCAAGAAATGAATGTATGGTCAGGTCAACAGGTGAGACTATGTGATCACTAGAGACCTTTCTAAGCTGATTCCCATTAATTGTTTTCAATAGGTCCAATCGTATAACAGTGTATAGATCACATGGAGAGCACTTGTAAAACCTCTTTATGTTACTGGGACCCAATATGGTGTATATTTTCTAATTGGTATCTTGCTTTACTCACTAATTCCAATCTATTATGAAGTTTGTTCTCTACATGCTGCTTGTTGGACTTGGGTTCCTGATTCTGTTCTGGCTCCTACACTAAGAGTATGCTAATGTTGGCTTCAACCTTGTCTTCACCTCTGTTCTTGTCAGTCAGTGTGTTGCTGCTGTCAGAGTACACTTATGTGTAAATTGATATTTTATTACTTTTTTTATTTTTTAGCTGAACTTGGTATATTGAGTGTTAGAATTAACTCAATTATATTCACATCATTTATGTTGGCTGTTTTCTCCCAATACTACCTATACAAGTATGTATCTTCTACATGGCATATTGTTAGAGGGCCAAACTGAACAATTATGGTTTAGATATTGGGCAACATGGTTCTATAAATACAAGTAAGTAATATAGTCTTGCTGCATGATGGCACATATCTGAGGAATAATTTTGCCAGCTTTCTTCTTAGCACTGCCCTTGATGGTGGAACATTGGTACTTTCAACCTGTTCCTTCCTAGATTCCTTATACTGACTTATGATATAAGATTATGGTGTTTGTATACATCTTTGCTGTAGGTGGTGGAAGCAGGAGAGTTGTTCCTTTCCCTAATTGGGCCTTGGTACAAATGACATCAAAATCTTAATCTGCAATGAATTGCTCATTTTCTTTCTGTAGAACCCAAAAAGAAATCCAGATTACTGTCAAAGACTAACTTGATTGTACGCACAATTGGTTCCACCTGCAAAGCATGTAGTATACCATTTAATTACCTTTTACATAACCAAGTCAGTATTTCAAGTTGGATATAGCACCTGTGCATACAATATCACTAAGTTGAGGTTTGTAGAAAAAATGATTCCCATAATCAGAAACAGTCCTTGCACAACAAAATGTGTAAATATGACTGACAATGAAGAGAAGAGAGCAGCATTTGTCCACTCTGGGCAACTATTTCTATTATATGCACATACACCTAATAAGTAAGCTGCAGAAGCAAAACCAGCCTTGTTCATTGTGTAGTATTCTATTGAATATGATGTCCACCTTGATGTGTCCACAAGTCTTCTAACAAGCTGTCTTCACACTGAAAGCTTTGAAAACTTGAAGATAACAGAGGGAAAGAGGATTTTTCAGCAGGATAATGACCCCAAACACACCTCCAAAAGGGCCAGTCAGTGGTTTTTGGATAACAACATTGAAGTTATGGAATGGCCTCCTCAATCCCCTGACATCAACCCCATTGAACACTTGTGGTTGCACCTCAAAAGGCAGATGAACACCTATGAAATACCACCCAAA
>NHYD01002664.1:0-23945 GCA_002938375.1 Psilocybe cyanescens | reverse complement strand
CGATACCGAGCGTTATCTAAGAACGCCGGTGCGGGATCTATAATCCTTGCTGTATTTGTATGGACTGATGTCATTCTCCACCGCAGATTACGATGCCATATACGAAACTTATCTTGATAATAGTGAACGAGAGATCGAAACTCTTCAAGATTAAATTATATCAGCTTCAGTTCCATCGTACTGCTATCGCCGTCATTCAAATTTTGCACTCTCCGTCTTTTTTTTTACATCACAGCCAGCCACCTTTTAATGATATCGAGGCAACCGTATCTGCTCGAGGATACGGGCGTCCAAATTTTCTTAACATTACATTGAATACTTGGAAAGCCTACTCATCAACCTATAAACCAAAGTCATTTTGAACACAGGGCCTGAGTGGTTGGTTTTAATTGTATCAGAATCCATAAAGTTATAACCTTAACCTTAACGACTATGCACTGAAAAAAATGAGCAAACCTTCGATGAATGTTTGTCTTCTCCCAATCATCAATTCTTTTGTTTTCGCTTTGGAAAGCTCACAAGAACTCTAAGACTTCATGTTTCGAGCCTATCGAGAATAGGACCCGACGGAATCCGAAACCGGGGTTATTTTAGGACCTGAGTATTCAATCCACCAGGTTTCTTCCTAACCGTCAAAAATGGACGCTAAAAGTGCACTCGCAAGCAGCCTTCAAGCAACCTTAGCTTCTCGCGACGAGAGATGGATCCGAAGGNTATTTTAGGACCTGAGTACTGAGTATCCAATCCACCAGGTTTCTTCCTAACCTTCAAAAATGGACCCTAAAAGTGCACTCGCAAGCTGCCTTCAAGCAGCATTAGCTTCTCGCGACGAGAGATGGATCCGAAGACGGCTTCCAGATCCAAGCACATCGTCCTCAAACTCGCCGTTGATCGACTTCAACTCGAATGATTATCTGTCTCTCTCGGACTCATCAAAGTTACGTTCCCACTTTCTCAACAAGCTCGCAGCCGCCCCGGACGTCTTAGGCTCAGGGGGATCGAGACTGCTGGTCAATGGACATGCGCACGCAGCTTTGGAAGATCGTCTTGTCAAGTTCTTCCGTGCAGATACGGCGCTTTTGTTCAACTCCGGGTTCGACGCCAACGTCGGGTTTTTCTCGTGTGTGCCTCAGGTGGGAGATGAGTAAGGTATTTGAGAATCTTCTTTCATATCACGAGTTAGAAAGCGAATCGATAAGGATAACTAGAGACCGATATCTTATCGATAACAATCAAAAAGTCACACAGGTCGCACACAGTGCCTTGTGGGCGTCAAAGAAGCAGATATCAAGATGAGCCGAAGTCGCTGAACTAAACATAGAAACCCACAAATTCACGCCTGCCTTGTGTGTCCTTTATTGTTTTTCTAATATTCTTCTTGTTCTCAATCGTTCCGATGTTCAGCCGTTTATGAGGGTCAAAGAAGTAGATTGCTCGATTAGACCGTGGCTCATCTAGTCTCAGTACTTTGTTCTTACCGCTAGTTCTAGGTATTTTCTTGATCTAATCTACCGAAGGCCATCATGGGACCGTATGCGGCTCGTTCCCAGGAGCATCGCTCCCATAGCCCACAAACAATACGTAAAAAGGTCATCTGGCACAGAGAATAAGGTGTCAAATCGCAATAGAAGACAATGGTGAAGCAACTACCTCAGAATGAGACGTGGTCAGACACGCCAATAGCCAACAGTATGCCCCCATTAGTCCGACTCTGGGAAAAGCACGCGGTTTGGCTGTGGTTTTCATCTGCTGTCTGACGGCCTTCTATAAACTGACCATAGTAGACATTTTATAAGCTATCGTACTCGTGTAGCGTTTTCTATCTATAACCCAGCGGTGCTTGGGGATGATTCGGATGATCATGATAATGACAAAGTCTTCGGTTGTACAATTCTATTACCATCCGAGTCAGCTGGCTGCTGAATTTCTCAATGTAGTCGATGGGCATAGAATACCCTTGGCAGAACAAGCAACCTGCTACTAACCCATTTCCACTTAGCGTACTCGGGTCGCGTGCCGGAGATATCTCGTCGTGGTCAAGCAATAATTCTTCCATCCCCGCAGCAGCTTTTCGTGGGATAGAATAGGGCCGCTGTACTAGTAGACTGTTGTGTTTTAAGAAATTCTACTACAGACAACTCACGTTGTTCTTTCCCATTGCAAGTGCCGGACAGCACAAGAATACCTGTTACCTCCAGTGTGTGAAGATGCTGATCTCGCCTGCGGAGACTACATTGTTCGTCCCGTTGTTGAATGGTATGTCTCTTTTTAGTCGTGTACTTCCATTTTTATCTAAATCTGTAGGTTAGTATTGGAATTCATAGGCACTGTAACCACTGTATGCACTATATATACATCTTATCACAAAAGGACTGCACTTCGTGTCACTTCAACTCCTAAAAAGTATAAGAATATTTATGTTTATTCCGCAGTCGCCGCCGGAAAAGTCCTTGAAGGCCTTCTGTTCCATCGCGTGTTAGAGATCGAGCCAATAATAATAAATAGGGGCCGATAATGCATCGATAAAAGTGCAAAAATTACAGTTTGCCCAGTCCCTTGTGGGCGTCAAAGATATCAAGATAAGCCGAAGTTGCCGGACTAGTCACTAAACATAGAAATGAGCTCTGGCCCTTCTGCTCCCGTTATTGTTCTCGGTTGCTCCGTTAATCCGCCGTTTGTGGGCGTCAAAGAAGTAGATGTCCTGTTGGAGAGGTTGGCCGATTAAACGTGGGATCACATCCACGCGCAGTACATTACCCTCGTTATTATCGTTCCCATCCAAAAATGACACAGATTCCTTGACGCTTCTGTAAGCATCTATCTTCCAGGAGATGCTTAGAAGTGTGAGCATTTTTTCTCGTAGTTTACAAGGAACACGATAGTGCGATAACAGTGAAAGGATCCGTTCGGAAAATCAGAAGACTTCAGCATGTATTAGAAGATGATGGTCGTCGGTGATATAACTCTACACACACGATACAAGGCTATAGAACTGAGGACAGAAGAAGAGAATCGGGCGACTAGCACATTTTCGACCCCTCAGAAATATTAGTCTATTCTAGTTAACATCGCCGCTTGTCTAGTACTCGAGCATAGCAATGTGTGCTTCGCTTGTTAAAGTCCCTCGACCTCGAGACCGGGTGTATCCATTCATTACAGATTGTTTTCCCTTTCTCCACATGATAACCTCCATAGGTATGAGAAACTTCTTTCGCACTATGAACTTACGTCTCATTTCTCACCTCATAGGCTTCGGGCCGAGTGCCGGCGATATCTCATTAGAAGCGACTCAAACGACTCTGTATCTCAAGGTTGCTTGTTCGGGCTCGACATAGCTGCACCATCTGCACTTGTGTATGTATCTTAGTGTGTATTGAGAAATGCACCCTTACCTAGCCATCTTCCATTTTTTGAGACAGATGTCGGTCTATATTCAGTCCGGTAAAATCATAGTGGACATAATTTTGTTATTACTTTCCTGACATGCTCGACAAACTTTGTCACACCTTCGATGCCCACCCTTACGCATTATCGATCCAACAAAGATTGGAATACAAGTTCGTCTTAAGCTTTGACTCGACTATAATCCTACCCTAGTTATTCACATGCACCTAAAGTTATTATATTATATACAAAAATTATTGCTTGAAGGTCGTGGCAAAGTCTAACACAGCGAACTCCATATGATCTGGTCTCGTATGATCTAGTTTATCTGGTTTCTTTGGTTCAATAACGTAAACAATTCGGCCAGAATCCTCGTCCAGATACGGCTGGCGAGCGGCAGGAGTATTAAGCAAAGCATACTGCCGAAATACATCGGTTGGACTTCCCGGGGTCGCAAATCCAGGTGAGGTGTAGGTCATTACTGTCATATAACCACGCATACTAATGGCAATGATGTGCTTGTGGCCAAGGAATGTTTGCGCGTAGAAAAGCGGCCAGGGTCCCGGTGGCAGTTGCACAATATCGGGCAATTCGTTGGATACAGGGGTATTGTTGAAGGATACTGTGAATAAAGATAAAGGGTGACCCACGACAATGCGGGCTTTGTTCTCCGTAAGAAAACAACTGGACCCTTTTGTACATGTGTGGCCTTTAACCTGCCATATAGCTGGGAATGAACGGTGTGGGGGGTCCGGCAGGCGTGTGGTTTCCGGGGTGATTGAATAGTCGCTAAGAGAGAAGTTGCCTCTAGACGCAACAAAAAGCCTACTGCCTGGTAATAAGTTTATGTGTCCCTGGTTATCTGGTTAGCCAGCTAGATACTAGCAAAGAATGACCAAATCACTCACTTGATGCATGGTCCATTGGACCACTCGCCACGGATACTCCAATGAGTTGCCATTGGCCAGCGTCCAGTCAACAACAAATGCATATGTCGCCCCACGGGTAATAGCAGTAAAGGCGATCATCGGCCCAAGAAGGGAAAGCGACAGAATCGCACGTATCTCTGGACGATGCGGAAAAGAAGCAAGGAATGTCGCTGTCAGCCCTGCAGCATGTTGGGTGTCATCTAAAACGACGCCAACGCGCCAGATTTGAACCGTGCGTATATGCCGAATGGAAGTCAATGGTTCCTCCCAAGGAGCTGCATCTTCAAGAGATAAAGCAATTGTAAATTCAAGAAATGGGGAATATGTATCATAGTCAACGGTCATCATAACTCGAGAGGAGTCGTCAAATTCCATTTGATTTGGGATAAGCCGGACTCCCGAGATCGACTCTGCATCAAGGTCATAATAGGTCACTGCCGCAGTTTGTTCCGCTACAAGAAGCCAGCGTCCCCCTTTGGTGAGGTGTATTGATTTATCCCTCGCGCTGTCGTAGCTAGTCTTTACGCCAAAAAACGTGCGTTCCCGAGCGGGATGAAAGGTATTTGCTTCCAGTCCAAGGTCCGCGCTCTTCCAAAGTAGTAGAAGGTGCTCCAGCTCTTGGGATGAATGCATCTCAATCGGGCGCTCTAGCCTAGGTGGCAGAGGATTGGCCAAAATATGTTCATTGACCAGATGCACCCAAACATATCTCGTCTTCGTCGCTTCTGCGAGAAACCTACAGGCCTAAAGCTGGATATTTAAAGCATTTGGAAGAACGGCAAATAATGTCAACGACGTACGCCCCGAACCTGTAATATATCCCTCCATGCCAACAGTTTGAGAATTTCGGCGAGCAGTTCAACTGGTAATGTTATAAGCGTCGACGAAGTTTTTCCTGGTTCTGCCTGACCACAAATGTTAGCAATCGTCGTCAATATATATAAGAATCAGAGCGGCAGCCGATTGACAGGCTTACAAGGTAGACCGCAACCAAGTGCGGAGTCGTTGAACAATGGTGGAAAGCGCAGTCATGAATGATTGACGAGGGCCCAGGTGGCCTGAACCAGATGTTGAGCCTTGACAGAGTGAAATGCGATGGTGACTCGTGGTCAGACGGTGAGGATCGACAATGCAAATGACCCAAGGTTGTGTGAACGGCGGGGACTGAAAAGCCGTGCTGCCGAAGCCCTGTGATATAATATCTATTTATGGATTAGGTATGACAAAAGCGCCTAGAGACTGCAGAGAGGTTTTGAAAGGAGGTGCTTTTTTGACAGTTTTGTTCGTGAACACCCAACTTGAAACAGCCAAGTAGTATACTATTATGTCCGATGATACTCCATGTTTCATTGATAGACATATTAGCATCCTAGTTCTAGTGTGAAAGGAAGTAATTGTGAGAAAAGTACAAGAAATACGATTTCTACGTATTACGTGCTTGGCTACAGAATATGTATAGTACTCTATCATCATGTTTGGGTTAGTTCAATAATCCCTTCGGGTAGATAGCCAGTCTTCATGTTTATTCTCGGTCCGTAATAAACAAGTACATCTGACTCAAATTATGACAAGTCGTCAAATATGTATGCCGATTTCTCACCTGCAGTGTGGCAGCTTTTATGGAAGCATACTATCTGAGATTGGCACAGAGATCTTGAAGACTAATTTTGTAACGAAGATAAGAATGAGGGCGGGGAATATATTTAGAACTGAAGCTCAGTGCGAGAGAATACTGATAGCACACCACCATGTTTACCGAAATGGTAACAGGCCCCTATTCCCTGGCCTGACCACATTTCCCAATAGTATTTCTATATAATGAATGTTCCAAGCACCGACATGCGGATTTAGAGGAATCGTCGCACCATTCACAATTATAATGTGATTGATGACTACTTGCGTGTACAGTATAGCTTCTATCAGGAGTTCTTCAGCATGTCTTCGGAATTATAACGATAGTCGGATGTCAATTCTTTACCACATTTGGTATCTATATTGACAATGTACCATAATCAGCTTAGAACAGAGGGTGAAATATTCCGGGTCGAAGTGAACTCTGCAGGCATCTAAACGCTATTATGTTCCATGAAATGTTTAAAAGGACGGTGGTAGCAACTGTGTTTCAGTAACCAAGCTACCAGTAGCCCAAATTCTCATTATTCTCTACCAGATGGACAATGGAGGAGGTTCCGAGAATAGTGAGTGTAATTGTGTTCTGCCAAAGATCCAGCTCAGCCTTCTGGTCAAGCAGATCGTACCCGCATAACCGTTGGTTATATCGCTTCCGACCGCTACACTTCGCGCAATGGCATAGATCAAGTCTCGCTTCAGGAGAAGCTTGAGCGTCTTAATAGCGAGATTGTGGGCACGGAATGGGACTCTGTCGTTACCTTCAATCAGATTTCAACCATTTTGTACGAAGCGACTCAGCAGTTGACAACTATGGCCAAATATAAAGAGGAGAACCAAGATCATACAGTATCGGTGCGTCAAATCTGCAATTATTGCAGGCAAATTAATCTGCTAACATTTCACAACAGGCAATATCATTCTCCAATGTCAAAATTCTGACTACCATGTCCTAGGAATAATTATAATGAATGGCCAGATAAACGTCGCACAACTTCACCAAAACGCAATGGATGACTTTAACGGCAGAGTTGGTGGGACATACCTTAGCTTTGTCAATGACTTCTGCGCCCAATATAGATTAACTGCCCCAAGGACCATCAAGAATGTTATAAATACCAGTGGCAAAAAGGTAAGATTTACACGTCTGAATTTCAAGAAAACAATCTGACGTCATATACTATTAGCCTGAAGCAACAGGACGTCTGATAATCGATCAGTTCATCCTTTTGATAATCGATTTTCTGTTAGAGACTGGGGATACACCATTGCTATTTCCGGAGCTGCGCATATCCAGCAAAGGAAAACCAGTCAGGATAAACTATGCCAATTACGCGACGTTCATTACCGGAACTGTGGATTATGCTTTATTTGCGACTTCTGGCGAGACCCGCATAAGTCAGCCTATCTCTACTACAATATCAATGGTGTACCAATGGCTAATATCCAGTATTCTATCCAAGAGGACAAAGATAGGTCTAAATTGCAAACTATCAATGATCTTCTTGAGCTTGGGGAGTATCGCATCAACACATCGGATACTATTGGGACAATGGTGGCGAAAGACGATATGCACCTCCTTCTCGTGGAAGCTAAAAAGAAGAGCTACGATTCAAACCTTGCTAGTCTCATACCGCAAGTTGCCGCGGAAGCATTGGCAGCGTGAGTATCCAGTTCGAACATTCATGCAGTGTTGAGATGTTCACTGAGAATTGCTTTGCATTCTCTAGGATGAACGTACTTGAGTGAGTTACAAACAATCTATCTCTACAAAGTAAATGAGGGCTAAATAATATCGAACCATTAGACTTGAATATCTAAGTTGGTGCCTGACAACGGGAACGGCCTGGATTTTTGGAGTTAGTGGAAAGGACAATACTGATGGCACATGCGCAATATACCACTCCGATACTTTGAAGCTCGGGTACAAGAAGAGCCTCCCAGATAGCCAATGGCAGCAAAAGGTAGAACAAGTGTTTCAACTGATTCTGTATTGGGTAAGTTTGTTTAAAGAAGTGCATCCAAAAAGAGTTGGAACTGATGTGATATTCATTTGGTTATAAAGACCACAACCAGCCCACTAGTTATATTCGAGTCCCTGAATGTTTAACTCTCAACGAGGACGCAAACAGTTGGTTACCTGCCGAAGGCAGGGCATTTTGCATGTATGAAATTCGTTAGTTGCAATCTAGTACATAAATGTAAACAACCACCCATAGTAGATAAAATTTCCAAGGAGTCCACTGTTGGCAATTTGTAATAAATACTAAAATATCATGCCGTAGTACAATTTCCTTCGGCAAGTAATAGCGGACGAAGTCCGCTCTTTCGAGCTTTAATTATCTGAGAGTCCGTAAGGTTATAACCTTAACCTTAAAGACTATGTACAGAAAAAAGTAAGCAAACCTTCGATGAATGTTTTTGTCTTCTCCCCAATCATCAGTTCTTTTGTTTTCGCTTTGGAACGCTCATAAGAACTCTAAGACTTCATGTTTCGAGCCTATCGAGAATAGGACCCGACGGAATCCGAAACCGGAGTTACTTTAGGACCTGAGTATTCAATCCACCAGGTTTCTTCCTAACCGCCAAAAATGGACGCTAAAAGTGCACTCGCAAGCAGCCTTCAAGCAGCCTTAGCTTCTCGCGACGAGAGATGGATCCGAAGACGACTTCCAGATCCAAGCACATCGTCCTCAAACTCGCCGTTGATCGACTTCAACTCGAATGATTATCTGTCTCTCTCGGACTCATCAAAGTTACGTTCCCACTTTCTCAACAAGCTCGCAGCCGCCCCGGACGTCTTAGGCTCAGGGGGATCGAGGCTGCTGGTCAATGGACGTGCGCATGCAGCTTTGGAAGATCGTCTCGCGGAATTCTTCCGTGCAGATACGGCGCTCTTGTTTAACTCCGGGTTCGACGCCAACGTCGGATTCTTCTCGTGTGTGCCTCAGGCCGGAGATGTGGTGGTGTACGACGAGTACATACACGCGTCTGTGCACGACGGCATACGATCTTCACGCGTTCGGGAAGCCCAGTATTCGTTCAGCCACAACTCGATGCCTGATCTCCGGCGGGTCTTGTGCCGCTTGCGAGAGGACAAGCCAGCTTTACGCACGGCCCAAAGCAGTCTATTTCTGTCTGTGGAAAGCTTGTATAGCATGGACGGTACGTTCGCGCCCTTGCAGGAGATCGTGGACATGCTGGACGAGATCTTCCCGATGAAAAATGGGTATCTTGTGGTGGATGAAGCGCATTCGACAGGAATATACGGACCACAAGGGAGGGGACGCGTTGCGATGCTCGGATTGGAGAATAGAGTGTTGGCGAGGCTTCATACATTCGGAAAAGCCCTAGCTGCAACTGGGGGTACGCGTATTTCTCTAGCTCTTTATCGCTTGTCTCATGTGGCGTCGCCTTAATAGCTGTGGTGGTCACGAATACTCTTATTCGAGATTATCTCTTGAACTACGCGCGATCGCTTATTTATACCACATCACTCAGCTATGCTAACATCGTAGCTGCAGACTGTTCATTCGATATGCTAATAGACGGCACCGCCCAACATGTAGGTCACATTTCTCCCCGCCGACATATCGAAACTAATGATGGCGCAGCTCTCCAACCACCTTCTCGAGCTATCCACGTACTTCGCCGATACCCTTCGCCCACTGCTCACATCCCAAAATATCCCGGCTACGCTCGTCTCGCTGCCGTCCCATCTGCAACTCCGGCAGTCATCGTCATCCCACCTGGCTTCCCCGATCATACCCGTTCTAACTCCCCACCCGCGCCCGCTCTCGGCGTATCTCCTCGCGCTAAGCATGAATGCGCGTCCCATCACCTGGCCGACTGTGCCGAAGGGCAAAGACCGCGTACGGGTGTGCTTGCATGCTGGGAACACGAAGAGCGACGTGGATCGGTTGATCAAGGGGGTTGTAGCGTGGGCGTTGGAGACTATGAGAGGAGATGTGGGTGAGGAGGTTGGGAAGAGGGAGCGACGAAGTAGACAGGACGTGCTTAATGGAATCTTGGAGAGTAAATTGTAAAGTCTAGGGAATGCATTGTAGGGGCGATTAGAGTGCACGGTTTGGGCCGAGTTTGGGATAAGTTTTGGAACGGATTTTGGCGGAACCCATCCCTAATGCTAAGGTGCGGCTTATCCATTTATTTGGGTGCAATCTGCAGAATGGTCTGTTCGCATCTGTTGGGCAAGAGTTTTGTCTAACCAGCCGGATTTGGTAACGAGTAACGACCTACGTCGATATTAATAGTTTTAAGCTCTATCTGTTGATTGTATTGTCCTCACTGTCCTACTCACTTAACCCAAATTATCAAAATCCTCATTATGAGAAACTTTTCTAGCAGAATAAACTCGCATGTCATTTCTCACCTCATAGGCTTCGGATCGGATGCCCTCGGCGACATGCAGCTCAAGCGACTCGGTATCTCAAAATTGCTTTTGTTCGGATTCGACATGGCTACTCCGTCTGTACTAGTGTACATGACTCTGTGTGTATTAAGGAATGCGCCCGTATCTAGAAAGCTTCGATTTTTCGAGAAAAATCCCTGTCTATATTCAGCCCGGTACAATCATACTAGCCCTAGGCTTTGTCGCAATGTACTCACACTTAGGACACCCACTACGCATTGCCGATTCAACTAAGATTGGGATACAAGTATGTCTCAAGCTTTGACTCGACGATAGTCCTATTCTATTAATCATATGTACCGAAAGTTATTACATTGCATACCAAGATTATTGCTTGAAGACAATGGCAAAGTCTAGCACAGCGAATTGCGTATGATCTACTACACCCCATTTCCTTTGTTCAATAACATAGACAATTCGACCAGAATCCTCGTCCAGGTGTGGTTCGCAAGCGGCAGGAATATTAAACAAAGTACACTTTCGAAATACATCAGTTGGATTTCCTGGGGTAGCAAATCCAGGTGAGGTGTAGCTCATTATTGTCATATAACCACTCATATCCATGGCAATGATGTACTTGTGGCCGAGGAATGTTTGCGCATAGAAGAGCGGCGAGGGTCCCGGTGGGAGTGGCACAATATCGGGCAATTCATGGGATACGAAGCTATTGTTGAAGGATACTGTGATTAAAGATGATTTGCTACCCAAGACAATTCGTGCTGTGTTCTTGGTGAGGAAACAACCGGATCCTTTCCTACATGTGTAGCCTTTGACTTGCCATATAACGGGAAATGAATAGTGTGGGGAATCCGGCAGACTTGTGGTTTCCGGGGTGATGGAATAGTCGCAAAGAGAGAAACTGTCGCTTGACGTGACGAGAAGCCTACTACCCGGTAATAGGTGTATGTATCCCTAGTTACTCAATGAGCTAGCTAGATACCAGCAAAGAATGAACATATCACTTACTTGAGACATCGTCCGTTGGACCACTCGCCATGGATACTCCAGTGAATTGCCATTGGCTTGCGTCCAGTCGACAACAAATGCGTACTTCTTCTCGTAGGTAATAGAAGTAAAGGCGATCATTGGTCCAAGAAGAGAAAGCGACATAACCCCAAGTATCTCAGGACGGTGTGGAAACGACGCAAGGAATGTGGCTGTCAGTCCTACAGCATGTCGTATGTCGTCTAAAGCGACACCAACACGCCAGATTTGGACAGTGCGTCGATATCGAATGGAAGTTGACGGTTCCTCCCAGAGAGCTGCATCTTGAAGAGATAAAGCTATTGTAAATTCGAGGATTGGGGAATGGGTAGCATAGTCGAGGGTCATCAAAACTCGTGAACTATTCGTAAATTCCATTTGATCTGGGATAAGCCGGACTCCCGAGATCGTCTCTGCATCAAGGTCATAACAGCTCACTGCCCCGGTTTGCTCCACGACAAGAAGCCAGCGTCCTCCTTTGATGAGGTGTATCAATTTGTCTGATGCGCCGTATGGGCCGTTCCCAGTCCTCATGCCGTAACCAGTCTTCACGCCAACAAATGTGCGTTCCCGAGAGGGATATAAGGTACTTGCTTCCAGTCCACGGTCCGCGCTCTTCCAAAGAAATAGAAGATGCTCGAGCTCTTGGGATGAATATGCCTCAATCGGGCGCTCAAATCTAGGTGGGTGAGGATTGGCCAAAACGTGCTCGTTAACAAGATGCACCCATATATTTCTCACTTTTGTCGCCTCAGAGAGATATCTACATGCCTAAGTAAGGTAATTATGTCAATATAACGATTAGGAAGCAAGATATTAACGTACACTTCTCGCATACAGTATATCTCTCCAGTTCAGCCATTTGAGGATTTCGGTAACCAGTTCAAGTGGCAATTCTACCAGCTTTGACATTTCTTCAGATTTTCGAGCACATATAATATGTTGCGTTGAGTTGTTGTCGTTGAGCAACGCGGCAGGAAGTGCAGGGATCAATGAAAAGTCAAAACAAAAACTTGCTAACCCCACCAACGCAACGGTGTCCAACTAGTGCCTTGAATCAAGTTGAATGTTTGCGTTGTCAGATGATCCACACTTCCATTTGATCTCCGCTCTAACCTTCTTGGTATGGCTCCAATAAAATGCCTACACTCTTTGGCGGCGTTTAACCGGAATATATTCAGAGACTTCCAATATATCTTCTATCGCATGTTCAGTCTCAAACGAGTCCAAAATTTCTCTGTAACCATGCCAAGATATGTGCTTTATGACTCTTTTCTCATTCACAGCGCCCCAGCAGGTATGAATGAGAAAACATTTGGAAAACATCGCCAAGAGACAGCATGAAACAGATGGCTGAAGCAGAAACATGAAACCTGTTATGCACATTTATACGACCAAAACTTGAAAAATCTGGCATCTTCTCATCGAGAACGGTTTATCGATGTTGTGTAGATGTGTACAGTGTGTACACTTGCGTGTGTTGTATAACTAAATGACTGCATTTCACGTTACTTCGACTCCAAAAATGTACAGGAAACCTTGCATGCGTTCCGCGATAACACTCGACAAGGTATTCGACGATCTTCTTTTCTAATTTATCCATGTCATTTTTTCTGATTCCTGGAGGGCTGTGTTGTGTCATCGAGGAATGAGGTTGTCAACAATCATAGTTGGGGAAGATCTTGGTAAGCTATAATCAAATATACATGAAATTGGACCTACAGCCGTACAATTTCGTGTTAACTTTCAGTGACTCGTTGCCAGTGTGGTAGTGGCACTCCGAAGCGGAGATCAAAAAGACATCTCTCTTCCATATGGCAATGGCAACTACCAGCAACCTGATTGAGACGTGTAGTGTGTATCATGTTGAATTTTTTTCCATTGATCTCCCAGACTCAGTAAGAATAATTTTTTCAAATACCTCGAAGACATGTTCTCACAAGGACAAGAGCAATTCAATCGACAATCGCTAGGAAGTGCATGGCCATTGCAGCATATTTCTCACGTAGGAGGCCCCGTGCTCTATCGTCCTTTGATCCAGATCCCCACTCTATGTCTTTGTCTTGGAAAGATATCCAATCAGCTCTCGAGCTTGTGGACCCGGTCTGTGCTTATCTCCCAGATCACATCTTAAGTATGACAGCTCTCCCATGCCTACTGACCTGGGGAAACGCGTCGAAGTCTTAAAAGTCCTCTTATCTATGGCATATATAGCGAATGGTTCAGCCAGTCGCCATCATTAGCCAGATATCTACTTTGTACAGCACCTCTTGTACAGCACCTCATGGCCACTGCCGCGAACTCTGTCCCTTATCCTACGCTGATATCAGTGAGCCTGCTAATTGCCCACCAATGTTCATATATCTTAACCGGTCTTTCATTAATTAGGTTGATCCCTTTATGTGAAAATTTTATAAGCGGTCTAACAAAGCACTCACTAACCATCGAGATGTACTAGTCCTTCCGAGCAGCAAAAGGTGAGGTTTCCATTCTATTTGAACGTGCCTTTCCTCTAATTTTAAATGCTACGCAGGGAATTCACAATCGTTGGCAGTAAGCTATGGCCCTATCTCATACCTGAAGTGCTCGCTGACTGCGAACCTTCAGCCCTGATATCCCCCCTATCGCTACAGTGAAGCCAGGAGAGGTATGCAAATATCACATCGAGCGAATACCTTGTCTCATGCCTTTATATCTCAAGACCTTCAAAATCGAGTGTGTCGGTAAGTTTGGCGACTTGTAAAATGGGTTTGATCTGAACGTGCAGAAAGATTGGACGGGCGCACAAATCGGGAACAATGATAGTAAGTAACATCTCAAGTACACTAGAGACTAAGCAGTGCTGATCATTTCTCGCGACCCGTTAAGACAGTGACGATGTCAAAGATGTTGATTTGAACAAGGTACACAACCTATCTGGGCCTATTGCAGTCGAAGGAGCCGAACCAGGAGACTGTTTAGTTGTCGACATCCTTGACGGTGTGTGATTGTCTTTAGTGATATGGTTCAATTGTAATTTAACTTTCTCAGTTCAACCGTTTGAGAAAATGCCATGGGGATACACTGTGCGTCTTTTGTCTGTATATCTGGAACCTGCATAAACTAGCCTCCAGGGCATCTTCGAACTGGAAAATGGTGGAGGCCTTTTTGGTACGATTCCTTTTTACTTTGTGTAAACATCTGAAATAACTCTCCAACAGCTCGTGAGTTCAAAAGCAGGGCGGCAAAAGCAATCTGGGACTTGAAGGGTACGTTCTCATGGCTGCATCAATTGTCTCCAAAGAACTGCTAACCAACAACAATTAAGGCATATACGCTACCTCCCGACACATTCCTGGCGTTCGCTTTGCGGGAGTCACGCACCCGGGCCTCATTGGAACCGCGCCTTCTGCAGAATTGCTTGCAACTTGGAACAAGCGCGAACAGGAGCTGATCGACCAACATCCCAATGCTATTCCTGTCGTTGCATTGCCCCCTGAGCCCAAAGGCGCCTATGTTGGTCAAGAGTTGGATGATAGCGTCAGAGAGAAAATATACAGAGAGGGGGCTAGGACGATCCCAGGACGAGAGCATGGTGGAAATTGCGACGTGAGTCTCTCCTTTGCAGTTAAACGTCAGCTGGTGATAGTGGTCCATTTTTAGATCAAGAATCTTTCCCGGTAGGCCGGTCCAGCTTGGAATGTCTCGCGCTACGCAGATCTCATGTATTATTCAAGAGGATCACGCTGCTACTTCCCTGTGTTCATCAAGGGAGCCAACCTATCAGTTGGAGATCTACATTTCTCTCAGGGGGACGTTAGTGCTTTTCTATGGGTTGGCTTCCGTGTTACTGACTGCGTTCGCAATAGGGAGAGGTATTAACACGAACCCCATCGCTCCTACACAATAATTTATGCTCTTCTGCAGATGTCATTCTGTGGGGCTATTGAAATGGCTGGAATAATCACCTTCAGCACAAGCATTATCAAAGGAGGTGTTGAGAAATTTGCCCTCAAGCAGCCGATTTTCTTGGTAGGGCACTATAGTTCTCTGTGCATTGTACACGCTCATGATAAAAAATTTAGCCATCCCCTGTTGACCCAATGTATTCTCAGAAGGTGTGTGCATTCACAGCGAAAGCAGTCCTTGTGGTGATCACACTTTACAGCTTGTATTTGAAGGCCTGGGAGTCGACATCCGTGAGTATCCTTCACAGAGTCACTTTATACACGATGATTACGCTCTTATCCGTTTCAGATGGCGACGGCAAGCAATATAACATGGACGCGTACGTTCTTATTTTTGAGACAAGTACCGTGGCATTAACGTAGTCCTAGATCTGTTGCCTATAAACAGGCTGCTCTTAATGCAATCGCGTACCTGATGAAGGCAAGAAAAATTCATCCTCCTGTTACTCTGAGGTTATTTCTAACGATGTACCCTTAGATCGGATATAGTGCGCTACAATAGTCTCTCTTTTCATCCGCTGTCGCTAATTCCATTGCTCGTACAGCACGGGAACAATCTTGTGCGTGTATGCTGAGTCTTTGTCGGATAAACTAATCTCCGTCTACAGACCTTTTACTCTCTGCTGCTCCTGTTGAGAGTCATATTGGGGCGATTGTCGTAAGTATTGCCACAGATTTACCACCTGTGGATATGGTATCTTAACGCCTATCAGGACTCGCCCAATGCATGCGTCACGCTGGGTATCCCAACTGGAATATTTGAACATGTCAGTGCATACATTTTTGGTCTCGGATTCGAATTCACAGCCTACCTATCAGGATATCCTACCCAACCCCGACGGCTTCCCTAAGAGGAGCTTCGGTCAATGTGCTATCAGAAGCGATGGACTTTTGTGATTCTGCGGGAGAGATCGCACCAAGACTTGTTGCGGAATTAAAGTAAACCACTTAGCTTGTACTTGTACTGGGATTAAATTGTTTCATCATCCGAGGGTACCCGAGAGTTAATAGTACTGAAGCGCGTTCCTAGAATGATTCCCTGAACAAGATTACCGGGCAATATTTGTGGAGGATTCGATTGCTATTAGTATAGATACCTAGCGATCATCGATGTGAAGATTAGAATCTTTTAGAGGACATTTATTAAGGTTAGAGTGGAGACCCTTGTAAGTTGTTGCATCCAAGTCCTCTCTAACAAACTTTGAGAAATTTTCTGAGCTGATCTACTCTATGATGGCGCAATTACTCAATGCTTGCTTCCCTTGATTTACCTTTTCCCTGAGTCTCTCTAGCCCATGCAAACCAGTCCGAGTAGAGTACGGTGGCCGAGAACCGCATGGCTCCAACTTTTTCTGAACTTAGCCGAGCTTTCCTATTTCGTCGAGTGCATATGTAAGCTGCCTAAATACATATGTTTTTGCACATCCCCCATGCACATCTTAATAGAATAATAATTTTCCGTGAGTATCCAGCATATTTAGTAGAAATTTATTATGATTCTCTACACAATTATATACGTTTTTAGAGTCGCCCAACGATGACTATGAAATGTGAGCGCAAACTATTGAAAAGTCCTGTGTGCACTGCAATTTGCAAATAAAGCCAAGCAACGTAAATGTGGCTGACCGCGTCAAGCGCGTACTCTCGAAATGGGTGCTTGAATTAATTACAAGTCAAATTTTGTTGATAAATCTAGACCTAAATAGATAAAATATTATCTCAGTCAGAAAGGAATAAAGCGACTGAGGTATATCTAAGTATTGGGGAAAGTATGTATAGTACTTTCCCCTATAATAAAGAGTTCATAGTCTACATAAGATAAGGGGATAGTAATAAAGAGAGTTGTGAGGGTGACCCAAATGGTGCCTAAGGCACCTTTGAGTTCTCTGGGAGTGATAAAAGCCGGTAACTTTATATGGCATTAAATTGCACTCTAAACCCTTTAAATACACTTTCTCCATGATACCCTCTCAAACGTTGACTTGTAACTGATTCAAGCACCCATTTCGAGAGTACGCGCTTGACGCGGTCAGCCACATTGCGTTGCTTGGCTTTATTTGCAAATTGCAGTGCACACAGGACTTTTCAATAGTTTGCGCTCACATTTCATAGTCATCGTTGGGCGACTCTAAAAACGTATATATTTGTGTGTATAATCATAATAAATTTCTATTGATATATTTTTTGTATCTTGGAAGTTCATGCCCATTCCTCTGTGTCGGATTTTCGAGATCTCATGTCACAAATCACATGGCTGTGACACTCCTCATCACCTGAGGGGAAGTGACTCAATTGGCGCACAACCTGCAGGGACTATTGTGCACTCCAAAAACCAATTTATATGTAGTATAAACATGCTGGATACCCACGGAAAATTGTTATTCTATTAAGATGTGCAAGGGGGTATGTGCAAAAACATATGTATTTAGGCAGCTCATATATGCACTCGACGAAATAGGAAACTTCTCGGCTAAGTTCAGAAAAAAGTTGGAGCCATGCGGTTCTCGGCCACGCTAGTAGAGTCTAGAGTATAACTTCATAAGTACTGAGTAAGCGGTTGAGCACGTGAGTTTTTCAAGTTCAAATTTGTTCAAATTCAAAAATAAATGGCCACGCTTAGGCCACACAGCGTTGCAGTAGGCCGCTATCTTTTCATCGAGCTTTCATCAACTCGAATTTTCTTTTGACTGGGTTCAATTCCAATTCCCGGTGAGCTACCTCAATTCTCGCCATCAACGCATCGCTTGACGACACAGCACTTACGATGCAGGAATGCCGTTGAATCTTATAATTCTGCCACTTGAACTGCTTGTAGAAATCCTCAAATCGCTGGGTTGGAGAGATATAGTGCTGTATGTGAGACGTGTAGGTGAATTTTTTTTACTTCTCGTCGCGCTATTCGTACCAATGCCCCGTGTTTAGGTATGCAAATATCTTGCGGATGTAACCAAAACTAGAGATATATGGGTGCACCTTGTCAATGAGCATGTTTCGGCTAACCATCTGCCGCTCAAGTTCGAACGTCCAGTTGAAATGTATTCATCGCAGGAGCTCGAGCATCTTCTACTTCTTTGGAGGAGCGCGGAGAAGGGGCTGGATTCAGATGCCCTACAACCCGCTCGTGAACGCACATTTATGGGTGTTAAGGCCGATATGATGCACCTTATAAATGGAGGACGATGGCTTCTTGTTACAGAAAAGACAGCGGCAGTGACTTATTACGACCTTGACACAGACACGATTTCGGGAGTCCCACTAATCCCAGCCCAAATGGAGTTAACGAACGCTCGACCAATTTTGATGTCTATCGACCTCGATACCCATTCCCCATTTCTACAATTTACGATTGCATTCTCACTTGACAATGGGGGAACCAGGAAGCAATCTACAAACTCCGCTGAAAGTCGGCGCAGGGTCCAAATATGGCGCGTTAGCGTCGCTTTAGACGACTCGCAACATGCTGTAGGATTGACAGCCACATGCCTCGCTTCATTTCCTCATCGTCCAGAGATACGTTTCGTTATATCGCTTTCTCTTCTGGGACCGAACATTGCTTTTACCTCCACTACTGGCATGATTATATACGCATTTGTTGTCGATTGGACGCAGGCCAATGTCAGTCCATTGACGTACCCGTGGCGGGTAATGCAATGGACAACGGTTCTGTCTACGGTAAGTAGTTTGGTATTTTGTCTCTAATTGCACTTTGTCTCATCAAGCAACTAGACATCCATACACCTTTTCCCAAGCAGTATGGTTTTAGTGGCGTCAGACGTGAATTGGTCTCTTTGCGACTTCTCGCTTACTCCGGAAACCATAAACTCGCCAGATCTCCCACGGTACTCGTTCCCTGTACTATGGCAGGTACACGGACCTCCATGTATGGTTCTATCCACCTGTTTTCGTACTAACGACAGGGCCACCCTTGTCGTGGGTACTTCCTCATGTGTATCCGCTTTATCCTTTGACTACACTTCTGTTTTCAATGAACTGCCCACAATAGTGGAGCTAATACATTGGACCCCGGATGTCTCGTACGCGAAGACATGCCTGGGCTACAAGCGAATAGTTGTCATGAATCATGATTTAACAATAATCAGGACCTCCCCACCGTTTACGACTCCGCAGAATCCAACCGGTGGATTTCGGAAGTATCTTTTGTCAAGTGCTCCTGGTGCCAAGGCACCTCTTCTGGATGAAGATTCTGGTCGAGTCGTTTATATCACTCAACGAAGTGAATCTAGTGAGCCGAATACTACGAATTTTGCCGTTGTAGACTTTGCGATGATTTTCAGGAAGCAGCTTTCTCCTTACTAGATAAAGACACTGCTTATCCTCACCGACTATATAGGCGAATGCCCGCACTATTATCATACACATCTTGTCATACATGTTACTTTGTCGCATTGAACGAAGATGCTTATGAACATGCAGAACCGTGACCTTCTCGCGCCCTTCTATCTCACATCGCCGTGCGTGCACATAGGATTTCCTTTGCGACGCAAGAGTTCCTCCGGGAATATCTCAAAATTCTGTCGATCATGGAAGGACTAAGAACTATAGAGCGCCAGGCGTACTACAGAATATTTCATAATTCATCATCACTCTATTTTTAAAATTATAAAAGAAGGCAATAGAGACAATATAAATCATATTCGATTGTGATCATTCTGAGCTACTATGCACGTACGTCAATATCAATCAAGATCTTCCAGACCAAAGGCATTATAGTCACGTCCGATGGTTGTCTCCAAGTCCGATGCGTGATAACGAGTGTATACGTCCTGGTCTTCCCGTTCTTCGTAAACGACTTCCATAAGGCTTCGTTCGAGCACCGCAAGCTGGAAATAAAGATTCCTAGCGCTAACCTTCGACTCCTCAAAGGCGCGTGCGACGAGCTCGTACTCCCAATCACCATCGAGATCGCGAGGCACGAAGTCTCCGACACTTCCTCCGACCGCCCCTTGCAGCGACTGGGCAAGCTTCACCCCAGCCTTTACATATTTCTTCATTTTCTTGATCGTCTTCAGCAGTTTTTTTAAGGTTCCTTTCGGGCTTCGGGCAAGAAGTTCGTATAGGTCCTGGGCCCCATCGACATCCCGCGCTGCAAGGTATGGTTCGTCGACATCCTCACGAAGGATCATCTTCGCTAGTTTGAAAACGGCCTTTCCTATTTTAGGACCGTATTTCTTGAGCCCGTCAAGGATCTTTTTGCCGTTGATATGGGGCAAATGGATTTTAGGTAAGTGATGGTGACCTCTCCGGAATACAAGCTCGTCCGAAAATTCTCGCCTTTGATGCCAAAACAAAAATTCAGTCTTTGACGCGGAGCAGAATGAAAAGACAAGGAAACATACAACGCGAGATCTTCGACATCATCATCGAATGAGAAGGAAGCCGCTTGAATGACAGGGGCAACCAGAAGGAATAAAACGATAGTGGATGTAGTGAATTGAACCATAATTGTGTATATCGGTAATAAGTTGAGAGTATCGAGAGAGATGAAGGAGAGTATAGAACGATGGTATGTGATCAACACAATACGATATCTGCAGGTATGTTGACGAATGGCGAGTTTGAGACCAGCTGAAGGAACTTCCGTACGAAATGCGGTCTTTTCTATGAGTCTATGCACAGGTCTGACCATGGTGTCAGCAGTGGACATATCCTCCATGGGTATCGGCCTCCATTTTACGTTGACCATCAATGGGATCGGCGGATGGGTCCATTTCTGGGCAATCCCCTGCGTTGGACACAACCTGCAACGGAGCTTGAAGTTGAAGAATCATTGCCAGTGAACCAGAAGAAAGACGAAGGATAGAGTCAAATGTCATCGTGTCATGTCTTGAACGCTCTCTTCTTTTCCTTTTTTCGTTGAAGTCCAATGCTTGATAACATAGCTGGAAGAAGCGAACATCGCAGCTCAAAATCTAAATTTAGTTTCCTGCTCGCTGTCCGTAGGTCGGCACACGCACGACACAATTGTCAGCGGAGTGAACGAGAATGTCAGTACAAAACTTGAGAATCGTTTCGAAATAATAATAGACCTGGGTCTCTCGCCGCTTTATGAATGGCAGAATAGATGATGCCACGAAATGTGGCTCCCAAAACGAGACAGCACATGTCTAAGTGCCAGTAAGCAGCGAAGTCATTCAAGAGGCGGGTAGAACAGCCTTGAAGCCTGATAGAAATGAGGCATACGCTTTTTGAAGAACCTTATTTCGAATTTTTATACCATTTATGAATTAAGTTAGTGAAATAATATAGCAACGACGTGGATCAGCAGTTGCGAACAATGCCTTGACGCAGTTCTTCCTCTCTATTGAACGACGTAAGCAGCCAATTCGAAAAAAGAATAGCTAGCAGAGGAACACAGACCGATATTCAAACATGAACTGCGCCCCCACAAACAGAACAAATAGGCAGATCACCATGAATCTGAGACCTTCCATCGTCCCAAGTAGCTGCGAGAAAAAGAACTTGACCCCATCTGTGCCCACGACGAAGCCTACGAGGTTGGCCGATACCATGAGGAAGATGTTAAACACAGCGCCGATGGCGCATACATGCCTATACCACGGGTATTTGCCGTACTAGATGAAGCAGAGTGTGTCAAAAGACAGCGGGAAACATGCAGGTGGATAGAGACGCACAATCTTAGGCGGAAGTAGGTATGTTCCTATCATTTCCGGTAACACGAACAAGCTCACGAGCCAACCCCATGCCAGCAGGCGGAAACTGAGGTCATGCCAGAGCGCGACAAACGAAAATACCAGAAGGGTGTTGATAAACACATGTTTTGAACCGCCTAAAGGCACATATATATATCTTAGATTGCCTGTCAGTTTGTCAGTCTCCAAAAGAATATAGACCACCAAACCTTATAAGCCAGAGGTTGTAGCTACGATGCCAACTTCTCCAGAACCTAAAGACAGAATAGTTATTCACCATGCATCGGACCATGTTCTCCGGAGGATCTATCCCGTCAAGCAAGGCCCATAAGCGGAAGAACCTCCATGGAATTAGGAGCTATGTACAAGGCCTGGTCAGTGTCTTTTCGCCGAGCCGAATGTAACTGTACCTTAAGCCACACAATGATCAAGTTCCAGAAACTTATCATCGCGAGTTCCGCAGGAGAGTCGCCTCCCCATGCTTTGCGGTCCTTGATGGCGACCATGTACATGAAATGCAGGATAAATTCCATTGTCAGATAACAACAAACAAATCGAAATAGAAACTTGAGCTTGAAGAGGGTAGTGATTTGCGTTGACGTTTTATTCTGGTCAAAGTTCAGTGAAGGCACTTATAGCGGACGAAGTGGCGCACTGACCTGTGACATGAAGTCATTGAAAGTCATGATGGGTCCGGCGATGTAGAGAGGCGGATAGAGGATATATGCTATGTAGTTCAAGAGCGAGTATTCATTATCACTGTGGGATACAATCACGCGCTGTTTTTCTGGTGATCCTTTCAACTCGGTCTTGAATAAAGATTAGAAAATGGATGTTCTTCGGGAAAGGGGGGGCCTACGTTGGTTTTCCGACATGACCAATAGTAATCCATGTTGAACGATACGAGACGCAGCATGGTGATATTGAACATGACATGCCACCTAGGGTATACACCTGAAAAGGAATCTAGACTGGACAGACTGGGGGAGATGTTCTCGAAACGGTACCCCCGATGTATTTCGTTCATGAACAAAATGAAACCGTTGAACGCCCACGTTAAAAAAGGGGCGAATCGAGACGCCCGGCATTTTTTGGCAATGAGGTAATTAATAGACATTATTAGGATGATTTTGAGAGAGCTGGATCCATGTAGAGCAACGATCATAGCCAATGAAAGAGCGGCATTTAAGGGAATGAAATTTGTGAATGATTTGAAGATATGTCTTGCCATATATTTGATGGTGAGATATCCGAGCGCGGCCTTGCATAGTATGGGTATATTGTCACGAAATGAACGGTATTGTGCGTCACTGTTATCCTATCGAAGCTCAGACACATAATAAAAGATTGGTCCGGACGACTTACGACCAGTCGCTCGTTTATCCATCCGGGTGATAGCCTCGAAACATAGTAGGGGAAATTTGGATGCGAGGCTGCGATATTTGAGAAAACTAGAGCAGAAATAGCTTTGCAAACAGACTCACGTTGACTGACAGATATTGGGACCCAGATCATCGCTGGAATAGCGAATAATGCCACCAAATAGTAGAATTTGAATTCGGTAGTCGTCCATAGAGGTTTCGTCTCTCCTCCCGCATTTTCTCCCCGATAAGATGAAGGTATATAAACCGTCAGTCGCGCGATGCCCTTTGCATTCGGGGTCGACTTTTCGGTCTGATTGGGTGACATTGGTGGATATGCCTGGTGTGTATCCGATCGCATTGTAGGTGAATGAAGCGGTAGTATCGTCATACCGACTCAAGACGGACAATGTGCATTCCAAATGCCCTACCGTCGTCGTGGCAGATTGTGGTCAAGATTTGGTAGACTCCGAAAGTCGCTGTTGCGGCAAGAAACTACCAATGATTAGGTAATATTTGTATTGCATAATATATAGTGAAATTCGTTAGTTGCAATCTAGTACATAGATTATGTTCAGAGAGTGAATGAATGAAATGAGGGCAATTCCCGG
>NHYD01000282.1:0-18026 GCA_002938375.1 Psilocybe cyanescens | reverse complement strand
AGTGTTTATATTTTACCCATTACATTCAGAGTAAAGCTCACTGCAACTTCATCCTTAAAAAAAAAATTATTATCTGTACTGTACTGGAGACTACTTATTTTCAATTACAAAACCATATCCCACTGCTATCTCTCTATGTACATCTTTCACTCAGAGAAAACATGATCACCACCCATAGTTTATTCCACATTAACTTGTCCACTTTTCACAACACCTCTTGCTTGCAAATTTATTCAGCAGTTTCCATTTCAACTTTTCAACTTTATACAGTTGTTATACAGGTGGCAAACAAACACAATATCTGTGGACAGAAATGCTATTAAAATAGTCTTTAATGTATGTGGATTTATTGGCCCACTTGACCCTGGTGCTCACTGTACATATTTTTTTGTTTTGTTTTTTAAGCCACCCAGGTTATGGCTAATAGACATGTTCAGTGTGGGCACAAAATGTTTGTTATTTTGTTGTTTGCCATCAGCCACTGATTGTTTGTTTCAAAAGGCGCCGCTTTACAGGCCCCAAAACNAACACATCCTGACAACAGAAAATACGAGAACGATCAAACACAAAAGAGATCGAGAGGTCGACGTGGTGGTGGAAAGGAAAGAAGGAAGGGAGGCTACGCGCTCCCACAGTGAATGATAGGGCACCATTCGGCAAAAAGAATTCGGGAGACGCCGATGACAAAGCAAAGTCACGTTATATTATTGCGATCAAAGTGCTGGATGACAAATGCAACGGACTTTTCTCCACGTTCAACGTCACGTTATTGATTTGATTTATATTGAATGTAACAAAACGGGAAATACCGACTTTACAATAGAAAAATCACGTTCACGTCACGTTATTGAAAACAAAACGGGAAATATATTCGCACAAAGATAGAATATTGACATTGCGCCCTCGCTGGGTCCCTGTGTAAAAGAACGAGTCTTTACTTACGTAAAGGCCTCGTAATTGCGCAGAGTCTGTCGTACTTCCTGGGGCTGGCATACTGTACCCTGGATCCGACGTTTTTTATCTAGATTATGCTTTTTCGTTTATCGCCTGCTACTCCATCCAGGTGGATTAAAGTCAAAGAATCTGTAGGCCTTTTAGAGCTGAGTTTTCTTCCAAGTTCCACATAATACGTATTATCTTTTATTCTGTCGTTTTGAATCTCTGCTAGTAAGCAAATACTGGAATATATGTGCCTTTTGGCTATGTAATGACAATGGAGTAACATCTAGTCGGAATTGGGATTCGGTTTGGCATAAGTGGGAACCTTAGGAACTCTACTCACTATCGGCTTTTGTTGGTTTATACAAGTTGAATTATCTTACAGTGCCCTTTTATACAGCTCTCTACTATTACTTTGTATGCACTCTGTGTGCATTATGAATGCAGTAGCACAGACATCTATCGGCACATAGTAGGGTTGAAGAGGGAATTAGCGTGAAGGCATCCTCAGCCACAAAGAGCGCTTTGATCGCTCTCTCCCTGCCGCCTGGTACCCCAACCTACATCAACCAGCAGTTACCAGTGTAACATGAGGAGATGCATGGAGATTCACCGTGCACGGCTCATCTAGAGGTGTGACGTAAATCAAATTGGACCATATATGATATCAAAGACCGAAATCTACTGCATACTATATATTTAATTATATGTAGATGATGCGGACCTAATATCTAACGAACGGACTTGGCACGCGACGAAGAACCTCATTCGATGTTCTCCAATTTCTAAGCGGTGTCCATCGCAGCAAGAAAAAGTACTTGAATCCTTTCGGACTGAGTCCTAGGCTCATTGCAAAGGCCTAAATACAAGGTAGATTACACTGTACGTTCATTTTGCTGCAAGTTTTTCTGTACCCTGCTTTACCTTCCACATAAAATGTTCTTGGAAGTTGGCCGTTTTTGATATCACCACTAGCATTCATCCTAACGCTTATTCTGACAGATCACTCATGAAGTTTTTCACCATCGCAAGTACCTTGCCTCCATGGCCGTCATGATCCCTGCGGTCATGTCCGTTCCTCAGTCCAATGCTGAAGTTATCAGCGTCTCTCGCAATCACAGCCTAGTCACGAACGTCCTTCAAGCCCGGGTCGACTGTCCAGGAAACACCAACCCAAACGAGATTTACTGCGACTACGTCAACAACCGCGGCAGCTCCGTCGCATGTGATAAAATCATCCACAAGCTCTCTAATTTGACTCCAGACACCAAGTATACGGGTGCGGAGTGCGATTGGGATAGTTATGACAATAGATGCTGCATATCGTGGAATACGATTGCCACAAAGAATGCTGGGATCCGTGGGCAAGAATTGGGAAGGGCAGCGCAGAGGATTAGAGAGAAGTGTGGAGCGGGAGGTGCGTCGACTTCGGGCTCACACCGTAGTGCGTGGATCGGTGGATGGCAGTTTTGCACGACTCTGTGCCTCTCCAATAAACCTGAGGGATGCTATTAGTGATGAAGTGTACTCAGGAATCTTCCAGGCGGTTTTGCACTCGCTCCTGTTCGTTTTCGCGTAAAGAGCAAAGAATCGAAACGTATTCGTATGTTACAGCTCTGAAATACAGTCCGTTACATCTGCTTGATCGTCCAATGCCTGTAGTTTTTCTGACAGAATTGAAATTCGTAGATTTTGATGAGTGAGATTGAGGTGGGAGTGTGCAACGCATCCAATGAGTTCATAGGTAGCATACCGAGAATTTCCATCATTGCAAGGTTTGATGTGAAGCCACTTTCAACTCGAGTGGCAATTTTGTAGGATAGGTTGATTAAGAACAGCTTGTCACATTTCCGTATTCGCGACGATGTCACGTAGGCAGCATAGGACAGGGCCACCTACAACACGTCTATGAACCACAATAAGTCATTTACTGAGTCTGTCAGAAGGAAAACGTACATGAACAGACTGAGATGCTTTTGCAAAGGCGGGAAAAAGACAATTGAATGTAGCCGTTGAGCGGTGAGACTTCGAGTCCCAAGTGCAGCTCAGATCAAGCTCAGATTGATTTGGCAATACATGGTCCACAGAATGCTTCATTTGCGTTCGTTGATGCATAATTGAGATGCAATGTACTTTTGGATTCCGTAGTTTGATGGCTGGATTCTGTGCGCCGCGGACAGCAAAGAAAATTGTTCCTGAGATCGAACTCGTCTGCAAGTTGCAACTCGTCCGACAAATTCTGGGTTGGATGAGAGGTACCAGGGGTTTACGGAAAATAAAGGCAACATTAAGGATTCGTAGTTCGGTCGCAGCTAAACAACCTGCTAAAGGGGTTAAGAAATCGTCTGAGATGATACATTGTGGGTGACGAACCAACAACTATGTGCGCCATCGTCAAGCTTCCCTACAGAGAACTTCACACGAAGCCTGTGAATGATCTTGCTTTGCGGTGGACGTCCATACCATGCCATTTCATTGCATCACTTGCAATATCCTTCTTGTTTTCGGCCTCAACAACCAAAAGACTCTCGGAAATGTGTGTGAGCCACCATCCGCCGCAATCAGACATGTGCAGCATCTGTCGTCGTTCGGCTGGCGACATGTAAATTGTAAAGTGAGACCATGGATCATAAATTAGAGGCCAGCACATAGTTGGCATCTCAGTGTGTAACATAGCAGGAGTCGCGCAGTAGGCCAATCGGTGAATGTCATGCTTGGGTTCCGGGAGCCGAAATGTCGGCGAGGTGTACGTTTGTAAAATTAGAAGGGTTAGACGGGTGTGCGTGTTCCATATCTTCAAACACACCTGGAAGGGAGCAGAGTATTGATACAGAAACATGCGGGCGACGGGCATGTGGACGACGTATATTGATATCGCCCAATTATGCAGCTCATCGAAAACCGTTGATAGCAACTGTCGGCTATGCCAGACGATCCTCCAAGAATCGTGGATACTTTGTCATCAAGTAGGGGCATTCATAGTTATCAATGCCTATCAAAGAATAAACATAGTCAAGATAGAATATCAATGAACAAGAGAAAAGAAATGGCGTACATTATAAAGGACAACCCAACTCTTAAACTTTCACTGATGTATGTGTTTGCTTGTTTAACAAGTAAGTCAACGAAAGTAAACAGACCGACCAGAAATCAGAACTATGTGATTAAATATTGAGAGATAGAATTGCAAGAGAACCGCAGACGCTGTCGCAAGTCAAGCGTCCAAGCTCAAGCTCAAGCATTGCATCACGCACCAGCGTCAGATAATCGTGGGAACCCTCATCGACTTTGCTATTATCGTACGCCATCATCCGGGTACGTTCCATTATGTAAATATGCTGACTTCTATGCAGATTTTGTATGTTATGGACTGTCGAATCTCTGTTCATCCTGAACTGCCATAGCGTCGACCTCATCAAAGCTATTGGACGGGACACCCTGGCCACGGAATACTCGATCGAGTATAGAACAAATGCTATTCTTAAGACAAGGATGACTATCAGTGTTTTGAAGGCTGACGGTGGGAACAGTAGAATGCACCTTACAACAGTGACACTGCATTTGTTTCGTCGTGTCTACCAGAGCGTCCAAGGGCGCGAACGAACAACCGGTGTTGGTGTATATATAGTTGCAAGGCTCAGCATTCACTGTTTTCACCTGCGATGGCCCTTATCGGAAGAGAGTCGGGCAGTCCCAGGTACGCTAATCGCGTCCGTTGTAAACCTGTAGAGATTGATCATCTCTACCTAGTTTGGTTACCCTAGGGCCAGCACAAGGAAACGACGGTCTTCAGGTCAATGTCACAGGTATGCGCCTAAATGCAAAATGAAGGAATAGACCATTAATACCCCACCTTACCTGCTAGTCCTTCGGGCAAATGACCTTCCTCTTCTCAAGAACAAGTGGGGCAAAGAGAGACGCTTCTATGCTACTATCACCGATGGAGCGAGGACGAAAAAATCCAAGTCAGTCCATAGTCGAGGTCAGTCCGTAGCTTGGAACGAAAAATTGGACGGCTTGTAAGGATACCTTTTTTCAGTCGTTCTTTATATCCCACTGACATAGTTCACAGTTTTGTTCAATCTGCCGATATAAAGTTATCTCTGTATGCCGAACACCACTTGCATATGATACAAGAGGACACATTCGTCGGATCTCTCGTTATCGGAACGGAATCCGTAACTGGTTTGCCAGTCGTTTTAAACCTGAAATAAAGGCTGACTAATTCGCAGAGGCTTCGTTCCCAATTGCGAGCGAAACTGCTCCAAACCTTACTGTGGTCATAACAGTGGACATCCGCCAGTTGGTACAAGCTACGAAAGATGCTATAGGCGATGCCGACGAAGCATTGTCGGGAATGCGCATCCTCGAAGAGTGGAAAGGAGTTGTAGGTAATATTCAGTGGGTCATGGATACAGTAGGTGACCTGGCACAGGTATTTGCACCATCTGTTATTCCCGACATTTTTCTAACCGTTCTGGCAGATCAATCCTTATGCCCAAATGGCATGGGCTGCACTGTCCTCAATTCCAAAGGTATATTTGCATATAACGCAGCTGTACATTTCTGCTCATTATGATCTAGTCACTATTAGCCCAGTTTGAGCGTGACCAAAATGTTCTAGCATTAGTTGAAGCTATGCGTAACACTTTTGACTTAACCCAAGCCGAAGATCTTTTGAAGGCGATCAAACCTAATTCTAACCAAGCACTCATACTCAAGGTCATGCTGAGACACATGAAAATATGCAGCGAAGTCATTAAACGCTACGCGGATGACAAAGAATTTAGTACGTCTACGAGCCATATACCTACTGTATATAATCTAAACCTGTGCTCCAGTGAAGCGGTTGATGAAGAGCATCATTGGCGGAACAGCTGGTGAAATTCAAGATTTGTGCGAGACCCTCGGGAAACTGCGCCAAGACCTACTGGATAATGCTGTGATCTCCACCCAGATGGTCGTTGAGCGCATTCAAAAGAGCATAGAAATGCTCCCAAAACAAATCTCAGATATGGGTACGTCATCCAATTTAGCGATCAGTTCAAGTAATCATCTCCCTGCAGATCTCGACGCAAAAATGAATGACATGTCGTACAAGTCAGGTTGGCGCTCCGTCTCCACCGTTGACAAGAACGGCTGCCTCCCCGGAACGCGTACCGACTTTCTGGAATATATTACGAACTGGGTTGATGATCCGTCGTCGACAACTGGATTCGCTCTGTTTGGACAAGCGGGTACCGGAAAGTCAACCATCGCCCATGAGATCGCCCTTCGCTTTCAATTGGAGGACCGTCTTGCGTCCTATTTTTCTTTTTCCCGCAATGAGAAATCCAAACGCGAGGATCATCACCTTTTCACGACCATCATCCATGATCTCGCCAATCGTTACTCTTCATTTAAAACAGCTCTTGGGGAGCTTATCAAGGACAATAAAGCACTTCGAATGACAGACGACCCCAATTTACTCTTCAATACTTTGCTCTTGGGTCCACTTCGGGAGGTGGACGTGGATATTCCCATCCTCATAGTTATCGATGCATTGGACGAAAGCGCGAATGCAATAGGGGGGAAAGGGCTGGCTGCGTTTCTCGCCCGGTCTCTGGGTAGACTTCCGTCAAATTTTCGCGTTCTTATCACATCGAGACTGGATGGCGACATCAAAGACTGGTTTTCCAATGCGGACAAGAACCCATTTGAAGTTGTGGAGATGAACGATTCCAAACTGGCCAAAACCGAGGATGACATCCGATTCTACTTCCAAGATCCACAAAACCTTTCTCCTGATCTCTTCCAGGAATATGGCGATGCATTGATCCAAAAATCAGAAGGGTTATTCCAATGGGCCGCGGTTGCTTGCGGGCATATTAAAGACCCTCCATCGGGATGGACGGAATCAGACTGCTTGCGAGGCCTCTTAAATCGCACGGCCGACGACAAGGAATATGCTCAACAGCTAAACCGCCCATTATACGAACTGTATGACAGCGTTCTTTCTGGATATTTCAATACACAAATTGCCCGTCGCCGCTTTCGGTCTGTCATGGGACACCTCTTGGCTGCAGTGCAGCCCTTCTCTGTCAATTCTCTGACTGCATTGCGACAATTTACGCCATCCCCAGATCAACACGGGGAAGGTGCCGTCGTCGCGATTGTCAAAAATCTGGGCTCATTGTTGAGCAATGTTACTTCTGAGAATCGTAATTTACCTATCGTCCCTCTTCACACATCTTTTCGCGACTTCCTAACTGAGGACATTGAGAAAGGCGACTCTTTCTTGGTCGATATTGAGAAATCTCACAATGAATTGGCGCATGCATGTCTTGGTCTGATGCTTCAGGAACTCAAGTTCAACATATGCGGGCTCGAGTCATCTTATCTCCCTAACAGAAAAATTCCAGATCTCGACGCCCGGATCGAGAAATACATTCAACCTGCGTTATTTTACGCCTGTCTTTTTTGGGATGATCATCTTGAACATCTTTCATTCGACGAAGTCATTTTTGGCCAACTTCGGAAGTTCTTTGAAGACAAGTTCTTATTCTGGCTGGAGGTACTGAGCATCACGGACACCGTTTCTCTGGCTATGCAAGCCTGTCTAATGTTCAAAAATTGGATGCATTCTTGGGTGAACAACAAGGTACACGGCGTTAATGCTCAATATTCCGATAATAAAGATTGATATCAACGTTTAAATAGGCTATTGAAGGTAAAGGGATAAATTTTGCTGGTCTGGTCACGGACGCATATCACTTCCTGCGGTATTTTGCCACGCCTATTGCAGAAAGTGCTGCCCACATATATATATCGGCGCTACCCTTTACACCCATTTCATCCAAAGTGTACCAAGTCTTCTCGCATGCATTTTCCAACACGGTGGCTTTTAAATGTGGCCAACAAGTCCACTGGCCTGCATTGGAGATGTCCATCGAGACGCCGAGCCGCATCCATTCAGTCGCATTTTCGCCAGATGGTCAATACATCGCCACAGCTACAGAGGATGGCGCGATATGCTTCTGGAGTGCTGCAACCGGTAGAATGGAAAGCGAGCCACTTAATGGACACAGCGAGACCGTCAGATCTGTGGCATTCTCGCCAGACGGGAAGCGGATCGCCTCTGGATCGAATGACAAGACGATCTGCGTGTGGAATGTGTTGACAAGTGAAATGGAGCGAGGCCCGTTGACTGGACACACCGATAAGGTTACCTCAGTTGCGTTCTCGCCTGACGGGAAGTGGATTGTCTCTGGTTCAAAGGATAAAACGATTATATTGTGGGATTCATTCACGGGGCGGATAAAACGAGGGCCGTACACTGGACACACCAAAGGGGTCACCTCGGTTGCATTCTCGCCGGACGGGAAGATGGTAGTCTCAGGGTCACAGGACAAACAAGTCCGCGTCTGGAATATTTCCACAGGAGAGCAAGAGCGAGGCCCATTCACTGGACATACCGACAGCGTTAACTCGGTTGCATTTTCCCCGGACGGACGGAGAATCGTCTCTGGATCGAGTGATAAAACAATTTTAGTGTGGAATGTGTTATCGGGGGCAATAGAGCGAGGCCCAATTATCGGGCATACTGGTAGGGTCCTCTCAGTATCATTCTCGCCGGACGGCACTCGCATTGCCTCTGGCTCCTACGACAAAACACTTCGTCTCTGGTATGTAAATACGGGAGAACAAGAGCAAACTTTTGATGGACACATATTCCCGGTCAATTCTGTCGCATTCTCGCCGGATGGGCGGAGGATTGCCTCTGGTTCGAATGATCAAACGCTTGGTTTATGGAATACATCTGCAAGAGAGCTTGCATTGTCTGACGACACACTTGGTAACTGGACCGCGCTATCAGGACATAAGAATAGCACATTTACTGGGCACACTGATGCAGTGAGATCTGTCGCATTCTCGCCAGATGGAAGCTGGATCGTCTCTGGATCCGCTGATTTCACAATTTGCTTGTGGAACGCATCAACGGGACAACTTGGGATAGGACCAATTACAGGGCATCACGGAGCTGTCAATTCGGTTGTGTTCTCCCCAGACGGGAAGTGGATTGCTTCTGGATCGAGCGACAGAACCATCTGTTTATGGAATGCATGCACTGGAGACCTTGAGCAAGGCCCACATATTCATAACACTGATTCCGCTCCAACACCTCGCCTACCTTTCTCTGGACACATTGGCTCCATCCTATCAGTCGCATTTTCGCCCGACGGACAAAGGATTGCCTCTGGATCTTCCGACAAAAAGATTTGTGTGTGGAATACATTGACAGGAGAATTAGAAGTAGGCCCATTTACTGGGCATACCGATGCAGTTGTTTCTGTTGCATTTTCGCCAGACGGACAATGGATTGGCTCTGGATCGTTTGACAAGACTGTCTGCCTGTGGAATGCGTCAACGGGACAGTTGGAGCGAGGGCCACTTGCTGGGCACACCGATGCAGTCATCCTAATTGCATTCTCACCAGATGGACTGTGGATTGTCTCTGGATCCATGGACTATACACTTCGCCTGTGGAATGTGTCAACGGGGTTGTTGGAGAGAGGGCCATTTAGTGGCCACAGCCATATGGTCACTACTGTAGCATTCTCGCCAGACGGGAAACGCGTTGTCTCTGGGTCTTTTGACACAAAATTTCGTGTTTGGAATGTATCTTCAGGAGAACTGGAATATACTCTGCCCTCCGGACACCTCGGCTTCATTAATTCTGTTTCGTTTTCTCCCGACAGCACACAGATTGTTTCCGGTGGATGGGATCGCACAATCCGCGTTATGCCTGCCCGTCCAATCACTGTTACTCCGCTTGATGAGGTTTCTTTCAACGACCTTTCTGCTATCGATCTTGATGGATGGATACGTGGAGACCATGGTGAACTGCTGCTCTGGATCCCGTCCTTGCACCGACCAGGTCTTTATCGACCGAATTTCCCAACCCATATTATAGGTGGCAACCAAACTCGACTAGATACCTCAAAATTCGTACACGGGTACGAATGGGCTACATGTTATACCAGTCTTTGATATCATACAACTTGAATTCTTTACTCCTTATTAACTCCCGACAACTCTTGTCCAACCCTGATGGTCAGTTACAATGACGAAGTCCAGCTTCTATCCCAATCGGGCCAACCCCTAGCCAAAAGCTTTACGAAGATAAGCATATTGTGTTCCAGCTCACACACCTGCTCTTTTGAAGTTTTCGAAGTACGCCTGACCACCGAGTCACTGAAGTAAACTGACAAATAGAACAAAGTCAAAGTCAAATACAGTAATGCCTTGAAATATTGAGCAAATGGATCGTGCCGTTCAAAATATCCAATATCCACAACAAAAATAGAGGAAGGGAGAGGAAGGGAGGGAACGCCGACGCACGACGGCCTTTTAAGACGTTTATCATCGTTTTGGCAGAGAAATGTCAGTGTTATATCGTAGAGCTACGCAGTTCATACGGCTGGCGCTAATAATGGGGGCCGTGTAACAGTTAACTGGTTGTGTTCGCACTCCAATAGCCATAATAATGAACCTTGCCTTTTGAGCGTCCCGCCCGTCCCGACTTCGCAAAAATTGGGCGCAGGCAATACTCTAACTCAGTTAAAAATCTATTTAGTTCTGACCTTGTTCCCTGCTTCTGCTAAAACACAACTTGAACTTGGGAGGCCGTTACAGACCGTTGAAAGGCTTTTCGGCTTGTGTTTGCACAGAGGTTTGGGTCGATCGTAACAGCGCTACGATCGCCTCGATCGCTTTGTCATCTTTTGGCGACCGTCTTTTCTGGCGGTCGATGCTGTACTTCATTCGGTTGTTCAGGATTTATCCTGTTTCACATTTTATTGTAGCTCTGGTGAGGTCGCAGTCTGGACTTAAGCATGGCTGGTATACTGCATTTCATACAAACCTATTTCATGGCTTCACTTACCGTGTTTTTCTCTTGCCGATAGTGTCAAGGCATAACGATCAATTTTTCACTAGTACCAGGGGAGCCAGACAATCCCCTCGAACGTATCACTTTCTGGGATGCCCCTTCCACCGTGCAGTGGTTTCGAGACCGTGGCTATACCCTATATCAGCATGAGCAATACGAACTTTACGATGAAGTCCTGTTATCTACTTTACCATCTGTGGCGCATGAAGAAGGATCACCGGCTGAATATCCTTATGCCCATTATGATCTGGATTCTGAAAATCCTCTCCGAGCAATCGATTATGGGGTATGTCAGCACTGTATCTCGTTAATCGAGCCGGAGTTTCTAAGTGCTGCCCAGGGAAAAGTCGCTTTTGCGCAAGATTCACTGAACCGGCATGTCGCAATCAACGTTGTACGAGCCAACACCGAGGAACTAGCAATTTTACATTTCTTGAAACAACAAGATCTAGACACTCTAAAGAACAATTGTATCATCCTGGTTCAGGATATATTGCCAGTCGAATGATTCTCTTTTATGGTGATGCCTAGGTATATCGTCTATTTACTATGCCAGCTTATAGTTCAGTGTTGATCTGTTTTGTCTCAGATGGGGGCCTTTAGTACAATTTCCATGGCCCACAAGATTACGCGAAGTACTGACCATCATGCTCTCATTACTCAAGGTATGTGTGATAACACTCTAAACCGTTATAGGTGACTGAGCAATATTCTAGGGCTTCAACTTTTTGCATGAGCATAACATAACCCATAGAGTGAGCTCTAGCGAATGGCATTTTGATCTATATTCATGTTTGTCTAGGATATCAACCAGGGTAATTTCTTGGTTAATCATTTTGGCGACGATCTTGACCTGTGGGACAACAAAGTCCGAATCGACCTGCGGTCCAGAGAATCCTTTTCCTATGTTATTTTCGATTTTGATAATTCAATCAAGTTGCCGTCAGCATTAGCTCGAACCCAATGCCGTCTTCCGTACCAGGAGTCATGGGGTACATTTAATGACATTGCAGATACACATCAGGGCGAATATGATTTCAATCCTTTTGTGCTTGATGTCGGTGCTCTCGGTGTTGCTTTAGATCGCTCCTTCCAAGTACGTTACATGAATTTCTTCAACGATAATACTTGCTGGTTTTACTGGCAATTGGCCATTGCAGTATCTAACTCCTCGTGTCCCCATGTTTGCACCTTTTCTTGACAGGCTCACGACTCGAAACCTAGCATTTCACCGCGTCTGAAGCTCTGGCTTTCTTCGAGGAAATGGTGTCGCAATTATCGGATGTTGAACTTGATCAGCCCATAGAACCCAAAGATTTCAATAACCCTCAAGATTTAGATGAATACAATCGGTGGGCGCATGGCACGCCTAAATTCGCGCGTAGATGGGCACATTACAGAGAACCTCCTATACCTTGGACAACATCTCTACTGCGCAGAATCTGTTGTACTTCCTGGGGCTGTCATACTGTATCCTGGATTCGATGGTTTCTATCTCGATTATCCTTTTTCTTTCTCCGGGTGCTGTCCCATCCAAGTGGATTAAAGCCGATGAATCCGTAGGCCTGTTAGTTACAGATCCTTGGTACAAAACTGTTAGTTTAGGGTCAGGTCTTATACATAATACATAATACACATCATCTTTTATTCTATCGTATCGAATCCGCGGCTAGCAAGAAAATACTAAAACATATGTACATACCTTTGCCGGGGTGCAACGGAGTGTCGTCGAATCGGAATCTGTTTGGCGTTCCAAAGTGAACTATCTTTTGTCCTTTCATACAGCTCTCTACTTTTACTCTGCTTGCATAATGAATGCAGCATCACAAAAAATTATCGTCACGTAGAGTTACAATGTAGTAGTACTGACTGCTATGTATCTGACACTGTCTGCTTCACGCCTGAGCTGGATGCTTGGCCCGTTGGAGTTTAACCACCGAGTTGAATTTGGTAGTCCGTACTGATCCAACTTGGTTCTTGCACCCAACGTCACTGTGTTCAACGACAACCATTCGAGTCGCTTGCGTAAAGGCATACTAACTGTTTCTAGATGGGACAGGATATGGGGAGACCATGAAGAACTGCTACTATGGATCCCGTCCTTGCACAGACCGTGTCTTTATAGACCAAATTTCCCAACCCACATCATAGACGGTGACCAGACTCGACTAGATACCTCAGAATTCATACACAGGTTTGAATGGGCTACATGTTATATCGGCCATCAATATCACACAGCTTGAGCTTTTTAAACTCCAGATAACTCGTGTTCAACTTAGATATTCAGTACAATAAAGAAGTCCAATCCCTTCCGGGTGCCCCAATCGGGGCCAACATCCAACTAAAGCTTAACGAGGACAAATCTACTGCACCTGCCCTATCGAAGCTTTCGAAGTACTCTGAACCTCCCAGTTTCTGGAAAGGAATTTGAGAAAAGAAATAGTTGAATACAGTAGATGCTTTGAAACATTGTTTAAACAGATCGTGCTGTTTACAACATCCAACGGCCTCAGAGTCCACCCAAGAAAAGAAACAAACATGGTTTCTACGGTATGATATCTGTTCAAAATCCACAATAATGTGCGGTGCAGTCCGGGATGAATTGACGGCATTGTCGCGTTAATTAAGCTTGTTTCGCCTTTGCTCTTGAGGTAGCTTGCGTGGAGCGGAGTGCGCTGGCGATGTGAGTATAGGAGTCGAACATAAGCCATAGGGGAATGAAAACCCAGCTACCGCAGAACAGTTAGTCGCTAGAATGACAAAATCTTTTCAACTCCTCACATGACGTTCATCAGCTGCAAGATAAGAGAAACGAGGAAGAAAAGTAAGTATATCAGCAAGGAATAGCGGATCGATTCGGACGGCAGAAATAATCACCACAAGGTAGACCCAGAGATGCAGCGCGTTCGAAGTGTTCAAGTTCGGGCTGCCCGTGAGCCATTCCGGGCAGAAAGTCATCCATCTACATACGTCAAAAAGCAAGCAATCGTTCAATTTCAATCGGTTCCCATTTGAGGACGGACTCAGAAAAGAAAAGAGGAAAACGCACCCTCCGTAAAGCTCTGCAGTGCTTAGCACGATCAACCAATAATGCCTCGCAGGGTCGTCGTTTGCAAGCTGCTTGAGGATGTAACAGCACAGTGGGCCGGCACCGAGGACGGTGAGGATCTCTAGGGAGACAACGGTAGGGTCAGAGACGCCCCATCTAAAGTCGGCGGCAGCGTATTCCCTCCCTAAATCCACGAGAGCGAAAATCAAGATGACTGTTTCCTTCAGTAAAGGAATAAGGGTTCGAAGGACGTACACATGTCAGCAAATGGCCCAACTGAAGTATTAACCTGGCGCCCAAAGACAGACAACCACAGGAAAGAACCCTCAAACGAGAAGTGGATGAGCGCGTCGAATGCCTGTAGCCCAACGAAGTTAAGCAGGTCAGTTTGTGGGACTGCATAGTAGGAACAATGCTTACCAGCCAGATGAACGTAAACCTATCCTGCCATCGCGCGTTCTTGGGGAGAAATGCTTTCGAGCCAAGGTAGCCCAACAACCCGTGGCATACGACGCCTCCAAGAGAATACGCAGATGTTTTTGTGAAGACGGCGCTGAAATCCGACATTGCTCCTGGGATTGAACGTCGAGGACGCGGGTAGGATGTGGGGGAGGCAACGGTCGCGTGTGAGCAGGTTGTCTTCCCCAGGCCTTCTCAAGTGCCAAATACAGCAACACATGCTTCGAGCTAAGTATTTAGGTTGTCCTATTCTCTCACGAGTTACAGCCTGGGCTGTTATTATACGAAGCAATTACATGGACGTGCCCAGTTGTTTTCAAGGGCTCTGAATTGATGAAAATACTGCCAAAACGTACGACATACCGTCAAGAACCCCTAAGTAACTGCTCGACAAATTTTGCCTGTTCGCTTATCGGAACCAGAATATTTCTGCATGCCGATGGGCACGTGGACGATGGGAACGCGCCAATTAGAAATACTAACAGTAACCAGCACGTTTAAGCGCCAATACGGGATAATGTTGACTGGTGGAAAGCCATATGTTGGGAGCCAGTACTATAATAGGGTTGCCTTGGAAATTTTCGTTCGAACTTCGTCGAGATAATGATATTTTAGACATTTCAGATTGCCGAGAGATATATGTCACCTTAATCTTCCCAACTGAAAGCCTAGCGTCACCAGGCTCGCTGAGGAGTCACGCGGAGAATGACAGGACCACGATATATTGATAGAACGACTGACTGGGCTATAGGTGTGTACGGTGCATAATGTCTGATGTGTCTGAGAGAGAGTCGGTGTCGAAGGAATGGGTTGGGGATCACTGTCACGTGTACATAAATGTAGAAGATAAGATAATACGGAAAGGGGCTGTGGTAAGACTGGGGCACCAGGCTTACACCAACTTAAGGTTTCCAGCTTGGGTAGATGTAGTGTGGATCAACGGGATGGAAAATAAAACACACCGACTCCGCCGCTGTGATGGCCGGATTATAAAGGTCCATCGACAAGCATCACATCTAATTTGGAGGAGTACAGAAGTTATCAAAGTCAGCAAGCACTCTTCTTATAATGCTTTGAAAAAATAACAAAATTGGTGTGTGTATGATGAGCCTCCTCATACGTCCTGTCAAGATTTTCCTAGATCAGAAGAGCAAAAACTTGCACGCTCAACATCTCAAAGGAATAGTCACTAGAAACTTGTCTTCTGAATCCACTATGAGCTCCGTGCAATTCGTCGCCCGCAGAAGCGAAGAACGTGGAAATGCAGACCACGATTGGCTCAAGACCTTCCACACTTTCTCCTTCGCAATGTACGCGCCATTCTACTCTCAAAAACTTTTCATACTCTTACGCAGCCTCCTCTTCAAGGTACCAAGACAGACAACACGAGCTTTTCGGATCGTTACGCGTCATCAACGAAGATCGAGTAGCTCCTCGCACCGGATTCGGGACCCACTCGCACCGCGAATTTGAGATCTTCTCCTATGTCGTTTCCGGCGAGCTCGAGCAGTACGTTCTCCTTTCCCTCATCTCCAACCACATTCCATACAGCTGTACTCGCCCTCATGTTCATTCCCTTTTAGCAAAGACTCAATGGGCAACACCGAAGTGCTCAAACGCGGCGACCTCCAAATGACGTCCACCGGCACCGGAATCTCGCACTCTGAAAGGCGCATGGCCCCAAACAAGTCCACTTCCTGCAAATCTGGTCCGTGCCCTCCAAATCCGGCCTGCCCCCGAAATACTACACGCGCCACTTCACCAACGAAGAAAAGGCAGACAAGTGGGCGAAAGTCGTCGCGCCGATGGGCGCGAAGGACGTGGTCATCGAGCGTGAAGCCAGCGGGCCGGCGCCCGTCAACAGCCCGCTTACGCTGTATGCTACTATCCTTGGACAGGGAAAGAGTGTGGATAGGGTTTTCGAGGGCAAGAAAGGGTACATCCATGTCGTGCAGACGAGCGGGTATATTGACAAGAAAGCATCGGGCGCCAGCGTACGGATTAGCTCTCAGGGTAGCAGTGAAGAGCTTACTCTTAGAGAAGGAGATGGCGCGTACATTTTTGTGGGGAAGAATGGCACCTCATTGACTGTTGAGAACGATGGAGACCGCTCTGCTGAGATTTTCGTCTTTGACCTGGACTAAACAACGCGAGTAGGATACCTTCAGCTCCAATTGTCTCTGCTTGCCAAACGCCTCATTATCGTCTATCGACTGGTATTTAGGTCTACTAGTTGGTCTGTCGCATGTGCGGTAGCAGCTTTGGTGATTCCTGAGCTGACGACAGTATATTTGTCCGCGGTTTGTCAATGCTCAGGACTACGTTGGAGTAAACGAACGGCAGACAATAAAAATTGATAATTAGCAGTTGCTAATGCTAAATCATAACTGCGGCTCCGGGAAGTTTTCTCCTGGATTGCAGGATATGCTATGAGCTTGGACCGAGTTGTATGTGTGTAATTGAGTCTCGAAGAAATATGAAGCCAAGTTGGTGAGAGTCAAGCTGTGAAGAGTATGGGTGTCATCGGTTAATTTGACGGTTATTTAAATAAAAGTTCTGCTCTTACCGGTTCTTGGTTTCTTACATCGACAAATGACATTTAAACCACACTGAAATACTCATCAAATATTGAAACAAACTTCGAATACTACTCGAATATCACCATATTGGCATTAACGACTTGACCTTCTACCACCATTTATTTTCCGGACAAGGGAACAAATGGTTTTTCAAGATCACGGATCAGGTGAAGCATACTCTGAAATGTTTTGAGACGTGCGAGGGACAGTAGGGAAAAAATGTACGAGATAGCTAGTGAGTGGATAAAACATGTATATTTTCAACTTCGTATCTAGAATTTTCTGTGTCGACTTACGAGTAACCCAACTTAATTCAAGATTCTTAAGAAAAGCGGGTCACCAAGTTCAGAACGAACGTCAAACCTGTAAGAGGGCTGGGGTCCTGTCGAGGCTTGACAGTTTGTCAAACCGTCGACGGACCGGCGAGTTCCTATATTGGGACCGTACGATCGCCATCCATCTATCCATCCATCTATCCAATCCAAGGTTTGGGTAGTCGCTTGAGAGTCATCTGCCGCCAATACTGTATCCTAGATTATTAGTAGGAGGCATGTTCAGTGAGTGAATTCAAAGGCCGCTTCCGAATATCTCTGGGTCTGAAGCTTTCGATGTTATAGGAACTTGCCTTTACCATACAGGTCTATTCTTGAACCTGGTATTTCCGTGACAACTGTGCGAGGAAACCAATGTGGGCCAGCGCCAGGCGTCTGCGTCGCTTTCTCTCATTTTCCTTCTTTCTTAAACATGGCGTCCTCCTCCAGCGCCAAGAAGACAAAACGGTCTTTCTGGGGTTGGCTCAAAGGCAAGGGCTCCCGATCAACCGCGATTAGTGAAATAGGTGCAAATGATCCCACTTCACACTCGTCCAGTCCCTCGATTGCTCCGGAGGAAGACAGTGCAATTCCCCTGTCTATTCAACCGAATGCTGCCTCGGAGGAAGGCCTTGGAATGTCTGCACATTCGCAGCTTCAACCAGATGTGAAAGAGGGCTTGGGGATAGCTGGGAGATTCATGCAAACCCTGCTCAAGAAACTTCCAGATTGTATCGACGGCAATCCAGTCAAGATGG
>NHYD01002660.1:0-14243 GCA_002938375.1 Psilocybe cyanescens | reverse complement strand
ATAAATAATGTGGAATGTCCGAGCATTGTCAGGACGATTCCAACAGAGTCATCCATCGCCTAAAACGCACCCAACGCGCGCGCGCATGACAGACGCCTCCGTTTCCCCTCGTCCTAAACGAGGAAGGACCGTCCCAATCAGAACCACAGAATAGTAGAAAAAAATGAATGAAAAAGACTCACATCACTCCCCGGCCCCCTCCTCGTCTCACTAACCCTTTGATTACCCTCAATCCACTCCGCAATTGTATGCCCATGCTCATACCCATCCACATCGCCACCCTCGCCGCCGCCACCCTCGCCACCGCCACCTTCGCCCTCGCCACCCTCCGCAGGGACACGCCTGCTATCCGCCGTATAGTCCCTGTCCGATTCCGCTCTTTCCTCGGGATGCCTGGTATGGTAGCCAGAGCAAGACAGCTGCATGTGCGGTTTCTGTTGCTGCTGTCCGTCGCCTGCCGAAGGGCCTCATCTTCCCAAACCCAGTCCAACACCATCAGAGGCTTCAAGGGCGGGTGTAGCAGGCCGCGTATCACCTGGCGTGCCAATGCACATAGCAGGCCCCGGACCCACAAACCCTACATGCAGCAAATCCCCATCTCCTCCTCCCAAGAGGAGAACAGGACCACCAGGACCACCAGCGATGCGGGCACCCCCGCTCGTGCGCGACTCCGCCAAGTTCCCTTGCTCTTGTTTTTCATTGTCCTCGTCGGCGTCCTCAATCGTCCCAGTCCCGCACCTGCTCCCAGTAGACTTCTCCTGCTCAACCAACATCAGCCCACTCTTCACACCCACAATCCACATCAGGTCCCCCTCCCACACCAGCTCCCACGTCGTCGTCCCTATCCCTATTAACAACCACATCCTCTACCCGCATCACCCTCCGCACAATGACAACAGGCGCATGAGGATCAGACATCGGCGTCGGACTCGTCGACCTGCATGCAAATGCAGAGAACGTCGCAAAGGCAGCGGTGTGCATCATCTCAGCTATGTACCGCTTCTCGACGCTATGCATGACCGTGAGGTAGAGGTACAAGAGCGAGCATTTCGAGATCCGAGGATGCGATGCGCTGACGACGCAGCGGGTGATAATAAGGGCGGGCATTTAACGAAGACAACGAGGGACATAAAGGAGAGCCAGCAGAGGGCTTAATCGCGACAGGCATTGGATGCGCAAGGGCTGTGGATGGAGCGGGAGGGAGCGGGTGAACCTTGGCAGGGATATATGGAATCTCCCCATCCGACTCGGGCGACGCCAGCGCACCCGCACTCCTCGTCCGCCCCGCATTATTCGCAGCTACCACCGCGCGCAGCAGCAGCCCACTGCTCCCTCTCCGCTTCATTTTCGTGCCTGTTGCTCCCACCGTTGCTGTGTTGTTGGATGACGAAGCACACGAATTCGCACGGGTGGGAATTGGGTCTTGTAGCGTTCGACAGCGTACGCTTGAAAATTGGACTGGGGAGGTTTCCTCATCGGCAAGGTCGTACACAGGCGGCGGGGGTAACGGCACATGTCCAGCTGCTGGCGTAGCCGCTGCACGCACTGCTGCATGTACGGAGGTGGGGTTGAGGTTCGATCGCGAGGCACGGAGGTGTGGGTGCGGGAGGGGTTTTGGGTTGTTTCATGACTGTGTTGTTGTTGTTCGTGTGGTTAGAGGGTCCGGCGGCAGACGAGTGCCCTGACGACGAATCCGACGACGACGCTGTCGACGGCTGGAACCCGCTCGAGCGCGCAGGTGCAGACCATGCCGACGTCCGAATCGACGGCCTGCGGATCCCCGTAGGAGGTGGCGCCGCCGGGGGCCGGGACGCCGCCGTCGTCGTTGTGTTATCCCTCCGCTCCCTCTCCTTTCGCTCGCTGGGACTAGGCGGCGGACTATCCAGCTCCTCGTCGTCATCCAGAGCCTGCGTCTGCGCTCTATGCTGCTGGAATTGCTGGTGATGCTGTTGTTGCTGTAAATTCAGCTGCAGCTGCGGCTGTTTCTGCTTCGGAATCCCGTTCGCATTTGCACTCCCCTCTCGAAACTCGAAGATCTTGCTGAAGTCCAGCCAGACCTTGGGCGAGCGCGTGAACAGGCTTACGAGCTCTGCAGGAGAAGGTGTAGGGAGCGTCTCACCGGTGGCGGTAAGCACGACGCCCTTCATTGTGGACGCGGGCATAAATTCGGAGGAGTATGTGGCGAATGGGCGGGAGGTGGTGGGTGTCTCGAGGGCGGGGTTCGTGGTCGTTATAGTATGATTTTTATTCGTGTTGTTGTTGTTGGCAGTGGTGGTGGTGGTAGTGCCGCTGTTGCTTATGCTTGTGTTGGTGTGATTGTTGTTGGAGGTGTGAGTAGAATTGGTCTGTTGTGAGGGATTCGGACGGGGTGTGGGCTGGGGTTCTTGCTTGCGCCGTCGCACGCGATGGGGGCTCGAGGAGATTTTTGACTTCTTTGAGAGGATTCTGCTCCTTCCGACCTGAAGAAAAGAATGTGAGCATGAAGACCGAAGAAGGAAACAAAGCGTGAATAACAACAACGCCCCTCTCTCGCGCAAGGACAGCAACAAAATAAGAGAAAGATTTAAACAGACGAACGAACCTTTCGCCAACCCGGTCTCAACCTTCCTCATCCCTGCCTCAACCTCCCTCTTCACATCCTCCAGCCACCACTCCTCTGCCCGCATCGCTGTCTCTCTGTCCAGTACCCACTGTATTCGCTCCTCTACCTCCTTCCTCACCGCCGCCTCCCGGCGCATACAGGCCTGGTCGATCTCAACCTCCCGCGCGCGCAAAGCTTCCATGATCTCCTCCTCGCACTTTGCGAGCGCCAGTGCCACTTTTTCTTTGCGTTTCATCACCAACATGGGCAGCTCTTCATCACGACGCGCGACAGCCTGCTTCGCCGCGTGCTCGATGTCCTGCCGGGTGTATTGGGGTCGTTTTTGTTGGTCTGCGAGAAGGAGGGTTGTAACTTCTCGCGCAGCTGAGCGATGAGGTGCTGGAGCGAGGCTATTTCTTGGTCTTTAGAGTTGACCACCGAGGTGAGGTGCTGTTCGCTCTCACGGAGGTTGTTCTCGCCTCCGAAACATCGCGTTCCTTGGCGGATACCGGGGCACGGTAGGTTTTGACGGTTGCAAGTCTGCAAGGATATGGAATTGCATCAGGAATCGCGTCCAGAGAAGGAGAGGGAGACGACCGTTATTAATGAAAACCACGTACAACTTTTCAGTCCCAGCGACCGGGTTGACGAGCTCGAGGTGTTCATGCTAGGGGAGCTGGGCCGCAGAGGAACGCATAGCAGGCTTGAGGATTCAAATTGAACATGATTAGAATTAGGGTTAGTCGNCCGTTATTAATGAAAACCACGTACAACTTTTCAGTCCCAGCGACCGGGTTGACGAGCTCGAGGTGTTCATGCTAGGGGAGCTGGGCCGCAGAGGAACGCATAGCAGGCTTGAGGATTCAAATTGAACATGATTAGAATTAGGGTTAGTCGAGATGGCACGTACGTTGAGATTAAGCATGCACTTGATGACAGAGGTGGGAGCCTGTGATTATCCGCGGGGTGGTGGTGGGATTCGGCCGTTGCTGTATGCCCAAATCTATATCAATCCCTATGGTTTGGAGATATACGGACGAGAGATAATCTTACCGGATGAAAATGCTGGATAGAGTGCTGACGAAATAGTACATCTAGATAGAGCATGACAATGTGAACGATGACGACACATTTGGTTTGAAGTTTGTGGTTAGGCAGATAGAAAAATAATTATGTAACGATCACTCACGTGTCCTGTGGAAAGTGCTGTTGAATATTCGAGTAGCGTTCAGTTAATACCCTCAGCATGACCTCATCCTCCTTGCTAGATAGCTATGAATCCCTGGACGTCACTTTGATGCTGCTATGCAGTTTCTCAAGGCTCTTGGTGTTATTTTGGTGATCAGGCCGTTGCAAGAGAAAGGTGGTCAAGAAGAGGACGATGGGGGCGAGGTGCATGGGGAGGACTCCTCCTGTCCGAGCTTAAGGCCACGTACCAGCTCGAGTATCAGTCGACCCCATTTAATCCTCGCCCCTCCTCCTCCACTGTTGTCTGTCCCAAAAGCACCAAGTCAACGCTACCCCGTGCTATCTTATATGCGGTTCTGCTAATGAAGCATCGCATAACGCTGGCATTGTGAAAAGCTTTCGGTGATATCTGGTTCTATTCCAATGAGTCGAAAACTAATGTTAATATCCATATCAAACGGGACCTAAGGTGAAGATTGTGGACCTGTGCGTGGGCTGCCGCCCAGGTACGCGCCTGCCCCATCTGATCCTCCCCTCCACCACTCTCCCCCGAACCCTTGTCTGTCTCCAAGTTGCCAGCGTCCTGCAGTCCTGTCCACGTCGTACAGAATTGCACTCCTGCTCATGAAGCACCGCATGACACCTGCGGGCAAGGGGTTTGACAGCGTCGGTTCCAGTGGTTATAGTGCTAACTGGAAGAGAGGCGCGGGTAGAGGTACGAGGAGTGGACTGCAGCTGCAGACGTGTGCGTGGGTTACTGAAGAAGGAGACGAAGGCCGCATGCAGGAGATGGAAGAGGGGTATGATCCGTCGTCAGTTATGGATTGGTATGAAGGGACGGATTATTGATTGGAGGAGTGGATCGGTGCGTGCGTTGTAATTTATGAATGAGAATTGAATTTTTATGTTTTGGTATTTGATTTGTGTCTTTAGATTCACGTTCAGATTTTCCATCCTCCCCCCTATCTATTCCTCACGCCAGTCCCTTTCCCTTTGTCGTGCCCCTTCCGGCACATGCCACCGACTTCCCACCGTCCGTCCGCGCTTTCACTTTGTTTTCCACCCCCACTTTTTTAATTCTCTTTTCAACTTTCAACTTCTGCCTTCCGTTCGTACTTTTAACTGTTTATTCTCAATAGCCTTTACTTTTCAATCTCCTAATACCGCATACAGAAAAGCATTCTATGCTGGAGCGGACTGGATTCGAAGCCCAGGTCCAGATCTAACCCTCTTATCCCCTTATACATCCTCCGCCTTGATTTTGCGTCGAGTCGATCGCTTCAATGTTTGCCTGGATCTTTCTGCTTCTCGAATTGTCCAACTTGGTTTGGTTTTCATGTGGACCTCTTCTGACGTGTGGCTTTATTTTTATTTATTTTTACAACACTCTTCATTTTCGTTCTACTACCACATGCAACCTGCGAGTCCGAGTGCCGAGTAAAAGCGATGATATCCCCTGCACTCCTCCCCTGTAACGGTTCTACAGACGGTGCTTGAGTCGAGTTCTGGGGTGCTTCGTGTTTATTCTTTTTCTCTCGCTGACTTGTGACCCCTTGCGATCGCGATTTGATTGATTGATTGTTTGATTTATGGATTTGTATTCTAGTACGCCCCCCGAAAACAGAAGGAATAAGAAATGCCGTACGTATAAACTGACTGCAGCCCACTTCATTACGACCCAATGATGCCTTGAGGACACCCTACACCCACCCACCCATACCCGTGCGCTTGACGCAGCACGCGCACCCCTATCCTCGTGTTTAGCTTAACCCTCGCACCACACCCACCTACCACACCCTAAAAATCCCGCCGTTCGGATTTGACTACATTTGAGCGCTCTGTGAGTCTTCTTATGCATTCTTCCCACATTTCCACCTACGCTTTAACTACGCTTCGGCTTAGGCGCTATGCGCTACACACCATCTGAATATTACGACAACCATTCCACCACATGCAAGCCATATACCATTCTACTCATATATCGTGCTCTCTCTGGTATCCTGCGCGGGATTTGCTGGCGTCGGCTCCGGTTCCAAGGGTGCAACGGCAATAGGAAGGGGGCACGGGGAGAGGCATTCAGAGCGGACTGAGAATGTGCGTGTGGGCAGCTGATGACGATAGTGAGGGTTGCGTACAGGAGATGAAAGAGTACGATTTGTCAGCGGTTGTGGATTGGTTTAATGGTGCGTGTGTTGTATCCTTTAGAAATATGTGAAGAGAGCGATTGTTTTTTTTTGTGGGTTACCGTTACATCTTGATCCGACCTCCGTGCCCACCTCTCCGCCTCACTCTCCGACCTCAATCTCACACCCCTCCATCTTCGCTTCCACTTTGTTCTCAACCCCCATCCTGATTTCTCTTCTCAACTTTTACACCCTTCCATTTTTTCGCACTTTTTCCTTTTACTTTTTTCGACTTTGACTTCACTTTACTATTTCCATTCCCTTTCAAACCATAAATAAATATCACACGCAGCAATACATCATACGCGGGCTGGAGCATACCATCTATCCATCCAAGTCGGACTGGATTCGAAGCCAGAGTTGATCTCCCTTCCTCGTTACAATCCTCTGCCTTGACTTAGCTTTGTGTCGGTTGTATACACACACGCCGCTCGTTCTCCTTTGTTGCCTGGTGCTTTCAATCTTGGCTTCTCTAGTCGTCTGCTTCTTGGGGGATTGGTCTGGTCTACTTTATTTGTGAATACGCGTTCTATATTATTTTATGACTGAATCTCTTAACGCACTATTCCTATTTGTTGTGTTTCATTCTGTTCTACTACTTCACCGAGCCGTAAGTCTGTCCGAGTAAACGCATTAGCCTCTCCTGGACTCTTTCTCTGTTGCTGTTCGGATTTTGAGTTAAGTGCCTGGGTGCTTCAACTTTATTCTCTTCGCTGGCTTGTCGCTTTTTAACTTTTAATTTGTGATTTTGGTTTTGATTTGATTTTGAGTTATGACTCTAGTACCGGCCCTCCAATAATAAAAAAACAACAAAAACCCCTGCAAATAGCTAAAATGACCGCAACCGTTTCCCTCTCTTCCTACCGATGTCCTATCGATGACTCGGTGTCTCGAGGGTGCCGAGGACACGCTACACCGCCATGCACTTGACGCGGCACCTTAGCCCTATCTGTGACGACCACAGTACTAAATATCCCGCTGTTCGGATATTATGTTTGAATTTGCACTGTGGATCTCTCTATGCTCATCTACTCGCTACTGTAAGCCTGGCCTTACCCTGTCTTACCCCCTAGCTGTAGTACCCTCGCGCGTGACTGAGATCACGCACTTTCGATCGACCATCACCTGACTCCGACCTCAAAGTGTTCGTGTAGCGCCGTTGTTGTTGTGGAGGATAATGATGTTGATGGTGATGCCACGACTGCGCTTTCGATGTTGGCTTCGGCTGTAACTTTGGCCGCGGATTCGAAGTATTGCCATGGATTTGGAATCCGTGTCTCTGGTGCTCAGTGCTCGAGGCGCTGCGGCCGCTTCCCTCACATCGAGGAGCTCGAGCTCGATGTGCAGTTCTTCGAAGGGGGTGTGGCCGAAGCCGCGTGCGTGGGCTCAGGATGATGGGGCACAGGCTAGTGACGGGGATGGTGGGGGATAGGCGACAGGGAGGTTAACCGTTGAAAGTGAACGTAAACGTTGACGCGGGACATCACTGATCTGATCGCAGTCGTGAAAAGTTGCAAAGATAAGATAAGATAGTGAGGGCTACGTTCACAGCACGCTCTTTTTCTTGTCTCTGCCAATTTCGCTTATCCCCACAGAACCATTCCAACGCCGCTCGTGCTGCCCACATTGTATATCTGCGTTTGTGTTCTACCTTCTTTTATACTACCACCCACCAAATAACACACGCAATAAAACAGTATGCGCTGAAACCTAGAGTGAGAGCTTTTCAGACATTGAAGGCAGAGAACCAATCGTGATGGCACAACGCTGATCATTGATCACGTGTAGCCCCCCCCCTAAACAATATCAAACAACGCACAGAGGCGACATGAACGTTTGAACAACAACCTATACAGACAGTTTATCATTATACGACGGTGAACTATGTCGTCCGGCCCGTGATACACCTCCACGTACAGGATACAACGTCCGCAAGGTTGGGATACCACGCTTGTCTGAATTAGGAGATGTATGGGGTGGTGATCTTCTCTCTGTATTCAATGTACGTTTCTCTTGTGTATCTTTTACCGCATTCTTCAACGTGCTCTGTTATCTGTCGTCTACGGTGTTTCTGAAATACTCACATTCTGAACTGTTATTACCCTTCCGTTATGACAGTCCATCCTGAAGGTCTTCCTCCTGTGCTCTGCTGGGTGCTGTATATTCTAGCGAAACAAGATATTCTAGATAAGCAGACTCAATAGGTATGCATACGTTCTCCCCCTGCTATTTCTGGTTCACTCCAAGGCTGTATTTAATATGTTACTCATATTGCCGTTCACACTTATAGCAAATCAACAGACTCAATGTATCGCTCTTCACACCTCCACTGCTCTTCTGCGTAGTCGCATTTTATCTGACACTCGGTATGTGTACATGGCTATGATTCTTTGTGATGAGACTTACACTGCGTCTAGAGACTTGCACTGCATCTAATTGACCTTGCCAGATAAAATCAAGGAGCTCTAGGCAATACCGACACGGTTCATCATCGTCACCGGCACGTCGATGGTCGTAGGACGGGTTCTGGGCTGGACATCCAGGTTGAGGAAATCGCAGCGGTACGTGAAAGCACCCCATTATTCCTTTCTTCCCGTAACCCACACATCCGCGCTCACCCACACAGGAGCTTCATCACGGCCGTCGCAATGTTCTCGAACTCCAACGCGCTCCTCATCACGCTGATGCAGAATCTTATCTTCTCGTTCCCGAGTTTCCATGAGATTTAGACGACAACAATAACACGATGCTCGGACGCGCGCTGACGTATTTGACCATGTGACCATGTGCAGTACGCTCGGGATGGTGGTATGTGCCTATCTTTTGCTCTAGTCCTTCTGTTATCATCTACTGGATCTCTTCCGTTCGCACCCTATCCCTCTCGCTTACGCTCCATTCTCTGCCTTCGTCCTTGTACCCTCCCCGCATACATTCTGCTAATCCCATCCAACAGGTCAGGTACAGCTACGGAGTAAGCATCCTCTCGTGCGCAGACACCACATCTTCGCGTGGCCCGCCACCATTTCATCCACAACAAGGCCGCCTGCATCTATCGTCGGACTTGACGCCAACACCGATCGCGACGTCAAGCGCATGCCGCTCCTCGTGGACTTCGCCACCTGCAATGACGACGATTGGAATGGAGATAGGGAGGGAGAGGACAGCGAGCATGATTTAAGGATGCACGCGTCGAGTTCGACACTCGTCCATTCGCATTCGCATTCGTCGGCGTCGGCATTGAAGAAGAGGGTGGCGGGCCAATTCACGAAGTCGCCGATGTCGTCCGCGCCCTCGTCGCCCCGCATCATGCTCTCAGGCATCCCTGGTGCTCTAGGTGCCACGTCACTATTGACGACAATAGCTCGGAACGGCAAAAATCCACAAGCTCAACACACCAGGACAAGGACACCAAAACGGAACGGGAACAGGAGACCCAAGCTCCCGCTTGGGAGGCGCAACTCGACGTCCTGCAATTAGTTCCCAGCTAGTCCAATTGAGAGCTGTATGTGTGGGGTGTCGGCGTTGGTGCTTCGACTGGCGCTGGTACGAAGGGGGGTGTTGGAGATGTTGGAGGTGTGGGTGCGAGAGACGGGGAGACGAGTGATAGCGACGATGTCAATGGGGGAGGAGGGGGAAGATGCGGATACTTATAAGGACGGGGACAAGAAAGGAGTAAAAGAAGAAGAGGGATAGGACGACACGGCGCCAGTACTCACCCGCACGCACCACATCCTCCCTCATTTTCCAAGCACCTCTCCTCCTTCCTCTCTGCCCTCAGCCACTTACATACTGCACCCGCTCCGCATGCTCCCCACCGCCCTGCTCTACGCTGCCCCGCTCTCGCTTATTGTCACTCTGACACCGTCGCTGCAATATGTGCTGGAGCATAATAGAGCGCTATGGCCTATGAATGGGGCGGTTACGACGTGCGGGAACAGTGTAGTGCTGGTGAAGCTTGTTGTGCTTTGGAGGCATTTTGGGGGCGGGGAGGAGGGGGAAGATGCGGATACTTATAAGGACGGGGACAAGAAGAAGAAAGGAGTAAAAGAAGAAGAGGGATAGGACGGGGTATATGCGAGGCGTTAAGGACCTTCTGCACGTTGGAACACAGTCAAATACGCAACAGACAAGTAGTGCGAAAGGAGATGAGCCAGGGAGGACGCTATCCGAGATGAAGACGGCGCTGCTCGCGATCTCGGCGTGCATGCTGTTCATGCTGTTCATGCCGCTGATGACTCCCACGACGAAGGGCGATTGGCATACAGTGTTTGAAGAGTGAGTGATCTTTCTTTTTTGCTTTTTTGTGTTGCATGTTCTGTATTGTGAGGGCGGGATGTATGCGCCTTTTCTTTCTTCTTTCCTTCCTTTTCTTTTTTTGGGGGGGATTCTATAACCTTTCTTTCTTCGTTATTCGATCATTTACCGTTCGTGATACTTTGATCTCGATCCCTCGACTGTCCTTCCTCTTTGATTTCCTTTTCTTTCCCCTTCCTTCCTCCTTAAAACAAAATCACGAATAATCCCTCCCTCTCCCCTTGCCTCTCACTCGCACAGCCCAATATTTATCGTCGTCAACACTCTCCTTCTCTGCTCCCTGCCCACGCTCACTCTCGCACAGATCACGTCCGCCGGCATACCAGACAGCCCGTTTGAGCAGCTCACTAGTCGCACGATATGTTGGATCTATTGTGTGTTGACGTATGTTGTTATGTTGGGTAGTGTATTGGGTAAGTTGCGGTCGGCGGAGCTTTAGGGGTGAGGTCGTGGAGGGGGAGCATAGTAGATGGCGGATGCAGTATAATTTATAGTATAGTTCTGTTTGTTTATTCGTTGTCTGTATACCAAAAGAGTTGTGCGCCTGAGGTATAAGGGGGCATTTGAACCGTCGGTGTTGCGTGAAAGGGAATGAAAGATGGGTGGATGGGTGGATGGATGGATGGATGGATGGATGGATGGGAAGAGGGATCGGGATCGAATTGGGGGGAATTTTACGATTGGGTATGTACAGAAGGTCGAGGCGGTGTCTCTTAGTGTTCATTGGCGCTTGAGGGAAAAAAAACGAGATTGAATTTCAGTCGACACGTCCCTTTCAATTATTTGCGCCGCAGTGCGCGCGTTGTAACCAGAGACTCCGTTACGTGCTCGTTGGCAGTTACAGAGCTTCGGCTTAAATGCCGCTTGGCTTTATACTTTCCTTTGCTGGACGCCCTCTCATCGTGCTTGTCCTGCTGATCTCTGTCGCTTACCCGACTTTCTTATCCCCCACCCAAGAAGCGGCAAAATAACCACCCCAGCTATAATATATCCCAGCTGCTCTCTCAATATTCAGAGCTTCGAAAAATATCTCAAATAACTGGGAAACAATTAAATTTTTGCACGCGTCTTTCACTGACTTCCTTTTCGATTCAACGCTGTCTCTACATTTTTCTATTGACCGCAGCAAAAACATGAAGAAGCAGTACATTCGCGTGTCGCTATTACCAGCTCGAGTAAGTAATTTCATGTAGAATGAAGCCACAGGGAGCGTGTAGTTTCTGTGCGTGTATATACGAGCCCTTGGCCCGTGCTTCGCACAGGGTACCAATATGCCACGGCGTTAATCTGAAAATATTCACATATGCATGCCCAATATTTGCCCAATATGTTTTATAAATTACATATTGACATCGTCGAGTAAGCTTGAAACAGAAAATTCAACATATTTTATCTGATCCGAAATAAGTTAACTGTCCAGAGGAACACCGCAGGGCAGTTTGAGCGTTGGCAGTTGCAATCTAGCATCACAGACAAAAGGTGCAAGTCCAAAAACATTTCCAATATAAGCACAGTGTGTGTGTAAATGATCTATAAGATAGTATGTAAGTAAGACCATTGAACAAACACTCGGATTCAATGTTTCTCTTGCAGTAATTCAGCCAGAGGGTGTAGGTAGTCATTGAGAAATCTCATAGGTGGTTAAAGTGGGAGACTGCTGTGAGGAACCGCACAAGCATGAGCTCGGAAAGCACGCAACACAACACCAGCATCAACGTGACCGCATTGTATGGACGGAGACACATTCCGACCACTCCTATCGCATTGTCGCACGGAAATCAGATGCAAATACGAATTTCAGTATCCACCGTACTCAGGGGGTGCACAGAAATCAGATGCGAACACCAATTGCATTATCCACTGTACTCAGGAGTCGGAACACGATAACAAGTCGACTAGGCATCAAATTCGTAGGTAGGACGAAGCAACACGCCACACACGCCAAGACCGACCATAACAGGCAAAGTCGTGCGCCGCATATCTTGGCCCTCAATTGCCCCCGTTCCTGTCCCACTACTTTCTGTTTCTATTCCCTTTCCTCAATCCTCATTTGCAGATAAAGAACATCTTGGTTCCCTCAATATTAAATTTCAATTTAAATTCCATCTAGAGTAGATAGACATTATGTATAAATACAAGAGGATTCCATCTGGAATCCTCAGTTGAATACAGGCAGATTTTCTCCTCACATCGACTCGCATCGTCTCGGAGTGAATTCGCACTCGATGATCCTCATCTGTATTCACTCATCCCGCTCTAATTCATATAAACATAACCTTAGGCCTTGTAGACGGAGTCTACAATCCTCGCACACACCGCAATCACAATCACTTCACTGCCTTTTCAACGCTGATGTTCCCATGCTTGACAGAGAAGCTGGGCCAGGGATCTCTCATGTATTGGAAAAAAAATTGAGTATCATGTTTGCGGGGCAAAGGCAAAAAGCCGTGGCAGGGGCGTGCAGGGTGTACTTATTCCGGTCTCCATATATCGTGTACTAATGCATTTAAAAGCCTTTTTTAGATTCAATCATGGATCCTTGGTCGTAATTATCTCACTAACAATGAGTATTCGTGCAGCAAATGTTTTTTTAATTAAGTTAGTTTTATAGAGTGACAGAGTCACATGTGACCTTTGCCTGGTAAGTGTGCCTGACCCATGTTTAACCTTCCACACACCCCGCAGGATACCATTTATACATTTAAATGTAATGATACAGTGCTTGGAATATATATGAGGGTTCATAAAAACAAATTTAGATTAAAATTCTTACTTACTAAGGTCAAATAAGGTAAGTACCAAAGGGAGAACATGAGTAATAATGAATCATCGACATTGTCTAATCAGAGTAAAAAAACTCTAGGTAAATAGGCACTTAACGACTTGGTAAATATTATTGTAAGTATACTAATCTATATTTAGCTATATCACATTTAAAAATCATCTACACCCAGCATGACATTTGCATGCCCCAGTGTATGCCCCAGCACAACCGGCATGCCCCAGTGCACCACATAGGGCAGCTACATTGTAGCAAGTGACATGGGCCATAGAACACACACAATGTATCTGTGTGACATGGGGCCAATGAATTCTATGGAAGCTGCATACATTTTAGGGTGGTGGGAATTGATTAAAAATGCTGTGCGATTGCATGCATGAGCCTACTGTTAGCACACACAGGCTGTGGCTGCTTGGATATCTATGTCGGCAACAAAAATATCAGCCAAAATATGATCAGAATTTAAAATACTGAATGTTGACATAAATGGATGAAATTAAATGATTAAAAAAAGAGATGGAGCTCAATATAAAGTGGTTAATGGTTTTTAAGTCATATAGGTTTGGCCCTGATATGGCTAGTTAAATGCCCAATGCTGATGTAGCAGTTCATGCAAATCCAACTGTTGAATGACTTAAAATACAGTATATTTGCATAATTATGTGGAATTTAATGATTGGAAAAATGGTACAGCTCTGTATGTAGTAGTGTTAATTTATGTTTAGCAGTTGCATCAGCTCAGGCCCAACTTGGCCAATTGAATAACTCAGTGCCAATGATGCAGTGCAGGCAAAGCTGACAATTCAGTCAGTAAAGTACTAAATTTATGCATAACTGGATTGAAGTAAACAGCACAAAAAATAACACAGCAGTGCAGTAGTGTTAATTTATGCTTGGGGCTGACTTGACTGATTAAATAAATTGGCTCTGATATAGCAGTACATGCAAAACCAACCATTCAATGACTCAAAGTAATGGATATTTGCATAACTGAAGGAAAATAAATAATGGGAATAATTGTACAGCAGTGCAGTATACATATAATTTATACTCGGTAGTCAAATCAGCTCGGGCCCAATGTGGCCAATCAAATGAACTATTGCCGATGATGCAGTGCAGATAAAACTGACCATTTATTCAGTTGGAATATTGAATATTTCTATAACTGAAGGATATTAAATAATGGGAATAATTG
>NHYD01002657.1:0-29218 GCA_002938375.1 Psilocybe cyanescens | reverse complement strand
GATCGGCGAGTTCCTATATTGGGACCATAAAATCGCCACCCACCCCGTACATCACTAATTTATGTTTGTATCATTATGTCTTTGTTACCAAGCAAGGACAATGTCAAAGTTTCAACCGAACTTCACAACTTGATTCCAACACTGAATATGAATGTTTGAACGCTCGCTCTGAACGTCAATACCCGAGTCTCCTCAAACGCTGTTTCTCAACCAATAGGGGCACGATTTCACGATCGTATTCCCTGAAAAATCGCGGGCTAAAGTGTTCGACCACTACAGTATGCCTGTCCCTTCCCGCTCAAAATCCGGCCCGGCCCCTTTTAATCCTGTTTCGACATTTTTTACCTCCAATTAAACCAATGCGTCCCGAATCGCCAGCTCGGGTGGCATCATATTCAAAACACTATTGGATACAGAACTCTCGGGAGTAACGCTTAGCTTGCTCTTAATCCTGATCTCGCTTTGAATCAACTTTCCCAACCGACGTAATCGGGAGGAAGCCGAAGCCTTTATAGCTGGCACCCAGAAGCATGTACCCCACACGGCAAGGTGGTGCTTCTTAAATCTTGAATGTGTGGTTGTTCCTGACGCGTTTATAGCATATAAAAAGTGGTGTTCGTTTTGCAAGAGACTCGAACTTCTCCCCGATTCCTTTGAATCATGGCCTTCACAAACCCTATACGAAACCTCGCCGTGCTATGGGGCATATGCTCTGCAGCATTTGCCCAGGACCTGACGGGGTTATTGAACCAGCATTCTCCTGGAGAGAACATCTCCGTTGTCCTCCCTGGACAGCCAACTTTCCCAAATGTGACACGCCCTTGTACGTTTCTCTTCAGTTAATTATCAATTTGAAGTTGATCTTGGGTTCTGGGTCCCGCCAGTTAACTTGAGATTCGATTTCGAACCTGCTGCCGTCGCATTCCCCACAACAATTCAAGAAGTCTCAGAAATCGTCAAGCTCGGTGACAAAGTTGACCACCAGATCGTAGCTCGTAGTGGAGGGGTACGTGTTGATGCGATTTATGTGCGCTTATTGTTATATTAATCTTTCATCTTCTCCAGCATAGCTACATTGCGAATGGATTAGGCGGTAAAAACGACACCATAATTATCGACCTAAAGAACTTCCAAAAGATCACCGTAGACGATAAGTCTGGAACGGCAGTCATAGAGATGGGAAACCGTCTAGGTGATATAGTGACAGCTCTAGCAGCCCATGGGAGAGGCCTTCCCCATGGGACGTGTCCATATGTCGGTATTGGTGGCCACGCTGGTACGCATCCGTCATCTAGGGCCTCTTGTTCCGACTGACGTATCGGGCCCTTTCTTTCCGACTTTGTTGGTATAGTCTATGGTGGATTTGGTTTCACTTCTCGTCTATGGGGTCTGACGATTGATGCCATATTGTCTATCGATCTCGTATTGGCTAACGGGACTATCACAACAGCCTCCAAAAGGTTGAACCCGGACCTTTTCTTCGTACGTCTCACTTCTGAATCTCCATCTGCATTTGACGTTCTTCACCTCCCACGCTATCACGTTCCATAAATAACACTTCTTCATCTTCCGTTCAGGCCATGCGCGGCTCCGGGTCATCATTCGGCATTGCCACCGCTATCACAGTGCAGACCTTTTCCGCACCCCCAACAGCTACCATTTTTTCCTATAATTGGCACTTCACTGCGGCCTCTGCCGCCGTCGCCCTTGCCAAATACCAGAACTTCGTCCTTACCTCCAACCTCCCACCAGAATTCGGCGCCGAAATCGTGCTCACGCCTGGGGATGTTCAGGGGAATGTCAGCGTTGGTCTCGCTGGAGGTTGGTATCTGCCTTTGGACGGGCTGAATGCTACATTGAAGCCATTTATGGATGTCATGCCTCCGCCGAGGACTGCTTCATTCGATACGGGGGATTATTTACACAGCGCAGTCAATTTAGCGGGAGGGTCCTTGGATACGACGAGCGCACCAGATGGGACGGATACATTCTATGCTAAATCTTTGATGACTCCTGAGAAAGAACCTATGTCGGATAAAGCGCTGCTTGCGTGGATGGAGGTGCTAGCAAACGAGGGGTTCAATGCTCCTGTGGTTCGTGCTATCAATACTCTGACATAATCATGAGAGCCCGTATGTTCTGACATCATTTCCTTCCTGTGTAGGGTTGGTTCATCCAAGCAGAACTCTTCGGAGGCCACAATTCCGCCATCAACGCTGTAGGTCCTACAGAAACTGCGTTCGGTCGCCGTTCTTCTCTCTTCACAATCCAATTTTACGCTTCTTCTCACGGGAATGTACCACCATATCCTGAAGGCGGATTTACATTCCTTGATGGTATGTGAAGACCTCACGACCCTAATATTTCTTTACAGATGCATGATCTTATATATTTTATCTAGATGTTGTCAACTCGATAGTGAAGAACAGTCCTGCCAACTGGGACTACGGGTAAGGACCCACCTCTCAACTACACATGGAGAACGGGATAAATCCTGATATGTGATGTTACCACTTCGAATAGAGCATACACGAACTATATCGACGATAGACTGCCGGATTGTGCGTTATGCGTACCCTTCTATTCATCGGTTCCTTTAATACTAACGACGGTCAATGTCTACCTTTGGACTATAGGGCAACTACGCTATTACGCGCAGAATTATCCTCGGCTACAACGGCTGAAGGATATATTTGATCCAAGGGGCACTTTCACATTCCCTACATCTATTCAGAAATAAGATGTAGGTAGGAACCACAATTCTGAATTCAATGAGGTCAATTTTCGGAGTCAATGTCAAGAAACGTGAGCTTGTGTTGAGTACTGCCGCGATGCCACGCATAGCGTGGCCATCGAAAAGGTTATCGGAACAAATTTGTGGCTTTTAGACGTATCGATCGAGCTTGGTTTGACTCTGGCGCTTGTTCTTCCTTAAAGCGCTTCCAACAACACGGACGTCTACAGCATCATGGCCCTCACCACTGAATCTAAAGCGCAATATCAGCTGGATGGTAATTCACGCAGTGCCTCGCAAATCACTATCACATCTATGCAACCTGGGAAGGTAGTCATTTCCGTGATGGGTCGTTTCACTCAGTCTGGAATTGATTGCCAAAGTTCAATGGTCGTTGTACCTGTCTGGCTCGTATGAGGTGAAATTTTGTATTACATCTCCCGTCTTTCATGTCAACGAGGGTCATTTTAAGCAGACGCTCGTCACTGCTAACGAGAGCCTCAACCTTTTTCTCTCGCAGAATGGGCTGGAGAACAAGTCTGGTGAGCTGTAATACATGGTCAAATCATCTGAAGGTCCGATATCGTGGGCAAAGCCTATGCCACAATCATGGAAAAAAGAGGGTAAAGGAAGGTCATCATATACGAATCATCAGTATTTCTGGGGCAAAAGTTGCGGCAACAATTCCTAACGGTCTGACTATACATATTCGAGTATGTTCAAAACAATATGATTAAATCACGAACAACAACCCCTGTAGGAATATACTCCTTCGATTTATGTCCTCAGTCCCCCGCAATAATCCTTCGTCGTATTTATTGACTTTATTGGTCTCTGTCATGATCCCTTAGGAGGCCCAGAACATCACCTTCCAAGCTTTCAAACACATATTGAGGAATAAAAAGAAGACCCCAGAGGCTCTCATACTAAGAATACGAATTGAAGGATCCGGTCTCGGTGGTATCTACTCGCTTATCCACCAAAAGTTCAAGAGCGGTCAAGAGTGGAAGAGGTTAATGATGGATATCCGAGAGCGGCAGTCTTCGTTTGTCTTTCGGGTTCATGAGAACATTGCATTTTGAGGTCCCTTGTAAGTATATACTAGCACCTCTTAGATACGATATTTATCAAATATGTTAATGGTTGGAATGTCCAGGAATTATTTATGTATGAGTGATACACAGACGATATCACAATACCCACATTGTACAGGAGGTAGTATTCTTATACAAGCATTTAACGTTTTAACGGTAGTCCTACTTCTTTGCTCGCACGGCCCAGAAGTCTATGGTCTCGCTCTGCCCACTTCCATGTCCCTTCCTAGAGTACATAAAACCATATTTGACCTTAAACATCAACGTTCCTTCGAATAGCTCCAACGCATTCCCATCCTTATCGACCTTTTTCCACATAGGATGCAAGGAAATACTCCCAGACGAGGAAGCGATGCCGCACCCTCCACCGCCTTCAATCTCCAAAGACGCTTTGATGCCAGCTCCATTCCATACATCCTGCTTCGCGTCCGGACGCGCGTATTTCGACTTGAATGTGAGTTTAGCCACCTCCTTGATATCAGTGGCTGTAATCTCGAAGGGCATCTCTTCCATAGGATCGCGGAATACACCGGACTCAAAATTTCCCTCGTTGGCACCCGAGGCGAAATCGGCGGGGATGGTGAGCTTGGCGGTGCGGTCAGATTGGGCTTGATATGTCAAAATCGTCTTATATAGAGCATCTGGGTCGACGGCTGAGCTTCCTTTGGGCAAGTAGACGCTGTTGAGGAAAGGGAGGGCCATTCCGTACAAGTCGAATGTTCCTGTCAGATTGGGTTTCTGAATCGTAGAGTCATCAATGGCCTACAGTCCGTTTTCACGTGTCAGAACCAGCCTCCGAAACGATAAGAGCTCTCTCTCACAGGAGCCGTGACAACTTTTCCAGCAGCAGGAGTAGTGACACCTTCAGCTGCAGCCCCCTTCGATGGAGTCAATTTGAAACCTAAAGAACGTTTGGCCAAAGTAGTAGTGAACAAGAGCCACATAGACGCGCCTGTAGAGGTTGTTGTGGATGAATCGACGTGTTTAGCACGTTTATCGCCCTTGGGTGCGACGTCGGAATTCTTTTCAGGCGAATGTGTCCTTTTCTGACCCTTGGCTGCCTTCGCAGACACAGCATCGGGTATCACCTACAAACGTTCAACATCTGCAAATACGGAGGAAAATAGCATACATTTGGGGCGCTCATGGTGGAGTTTGAAAGGAGCAAGGAAGAATTTGCTGTGGAAGGTAGACGCCGTAAATATAGAAGAACTCACAGAACCTGCGAGAGATTCTCAGTATAAGGCAGTACTTACATGACTGTCACCCGATAAGAGAATTTGCCTGGCAAAAATGAAATGGAATGAACGGCCAGGGTCGCCATAAGAGAGTGTGCCGACTTGTGCCGACGGGATCAACTTAAATAATTTCAATTGCATTTGAACTACACTGAAACCTGCGAGCTAAAAACTTGCTAGATTGAGAGTATAAACCCAAATATAATACAATCAAGAATGTTTCAACTACCAGTAGAACAAAGGTCGGTTGAAGGCCCTTCAATGTAGATTTCAGAAATCTTCGGCCAGGAATGAAAATCGTCACGTGAAATATGTTTACCCCTGTTCGACTGAAGATTTGCCAACCTAAGCCACAACAAAAGGTCCTCAAATGCTACCTTTCGTTAGACATCCTGTACGACTGATTTAATATTACCGAAGGAGCTATACCGCTCTCGTTTTTTATTCTGATAGATTTTTAAATTACTCAAAGGTTGCGGAAGACTTTGACGTTTGGAACTTACGCAGACCAGTTGGCAGGCAGTCATCAAACTCCAATTAACCAGGGTTTGGCTGCATTTCCCACAAAAAGATACACGCTCCACTCCGCTACTATTTTCCGCCTGTCTTTCTTCATTGCTGTGGTGACCTCCTTCCACCGTATTAATCGTCTGTGGGTCCAATCTCTTCTAGCCACTCCCTCAAGTATGAAATTTCTGGCAGTGCGGGCATCGTATTGGGGTCCTCCAGCCTCTTCATGAGGTGACTACGTAAGAGACTGAAAACATAAATAGACGGAAATTTACTATACTTACCTGCAATAACTTTATCATCGAAGAGCAAAATATGGATGGTGGTATCCACGGAAATGCAGGCGGCTCCCGGGATAAGTAACTTAGAGCTTGCAGAGCGCTCACCATCTTTTCTGTTGGGTACGCAACATGGTGTATCGACCTCATAACGACCTCCGTAGCGTTAGCTAACAGGGAGTATGATTCGAATTCGGGGTGTACTCGATGGTATAACCCTTTGACAAGGGTGCAGAGATAAAACTCCAAGAAGTTACCGTACCAGATCTTGTGGTGCTGGAGATATGACGCGCGAGAGAGTATGCTGTCCAGTTCCGGTACTCGGGTATAGATGTAGCTTTGAATATACACATTGTCGACGTCGACGCCCCAGTGCTCCTCTTCGTCCATTCGGATCTGGCCACTGGAATCCGAGGAACTTGTCGAATCCCATATGGGCCTGAGAGTGACAGTCCTTATACAGCCTGCGTCGTACATGCAGAGCTCTGAGAATAAAGGGACCTGCATAGTTGGCAAGAATATTTCATCGTACATCCGTTTCATAATATATCTCAGCTTATCGGTGAAGCCGGGAAGAATCTCGTCGAATAGGTTTGCTTGTCTGTAGTTCGTCTAGAATGAATTATCATCGACGTCAAAATAGGGAAAGGGACCGAAATGCTTACCAGGTGACGATCTATCCAGTTTGCGACGCTCACTGCCATGCCAAAATAATGTCCGGACGATACTCTGAGTCGGTTCCAGTCATACTCCCATAGAAAAGTGATGATAGACTCCACATTATACTCATCGAGTTGTTCTTTACTGTCCACGTCAGAGAAGTCTTGACTGGAAAGGAAGCTGCTGACAATGCCGCAAACATTGTCAAAAAGTCGCGAGTTAACCCTGCAAGCAGCACTCAGCCTAAGAAATAGCTCATGGACTTAATGGGACTCACGTATCAGAGTTAAGAGAAACCCTATTGTGGTTGTAACGGTATAATATATACTTTAGACATCTATATGACACGAGGAACCCTTGCGCGCAGAACATGGTGCGAGCATTTCCTTGAAAAACACTCTGGAAATACGATAGAACCAAAGGCATTTCGAAAAATATGCGATCACCATCCGAGCCTTCGATGTCACTGCTCTTGATTAGATACCAATGTTTCTGAATAAACGCTTTAGCCATACGAGGATTACTTCCTGGCATGCTACCGAGCTCATCCATAGTCAGCGAGTGTGAAAGTAGAATGTACACCAGCATGTTCGTTAGGATATCGACATCCTGAGCCTCCACGAGGATGCGGTCAATACATTTGTAAGCGATTGAAGCAGATATGCGGCGTAAAGATGAGAATGCATCCTTGGTTAAATGAAAGGGGTCAGTGTCGAAAAAGTCTAGAGGGTTCTCAACGACAGTGACAAGGGATGACAGGTAGTCCATATAGCGAAGAAGATACTGGGGTTCTCTGAAACCAGAGAAATGACCAATGTCCTGAACCTGGGAGAATCTGGTGACTAGACACTGCAGCTGATCATATACGATCTTTGGATCAATCGAAAATAGTGTCTTCCTCGTGAAAATGTGCCACATATGATCCAGTTGCATGAGCGGCACATGCCTGAAGTAATGCCCGACAAAAATATTAGGGACCTACGTATATCACATCCAAAAGTAATTCCACTTACGAATGTTGAAATTTCCCATCCACAGTTTCCATTATACTTCGTACAAAGCCTTCAATAAGCCGCTTATAAATTAGGTGCACGTCGATCCAAAACGGGCCTGACCGGCTCTTATCTTGCAAAAACTCGTGCAAAGAAAGGTGGCAGAAAGAAACATCTACAGCTCGATTCCCGTAAACTTTGTCCATATCAGGGTCATCAAGGGAAGGCCGAGCCTTCTGAACTTTGACGAGAGCACTAACGGCGCGTAGCACTAGATTGAATTCGGTCGAAGAAACCCCTAGAAATAGTTCGATCGCTGTCGGACTTGAACCCGTGAGCAGTCCTCCAAGGACTACCAGCAGTGACTCTCGTCTAGGATACAGCGAGAGAATAGCAGAATAAAGGTTATCTAGCTCCTGGAACGCTGAAGAGCGAGTTGGACCCGGTTGAGTGATCAGGTCAAGTTCGATTTGGGGATCGGAGAAATCAGATGACGCTCCAACAAATTTTAGAACGATATTAGCATAAATGAACTGGCCGGATGCCTCTTTGACCAGGTGCTGGATTACATCGAAAGGGGGCCAAGGCGTCTCGACAGAAGCCATGACATCCCAGTTATTGGCATAAATTTCGGCAAATCCATCCTGAAGGTATGCTTCAATGTCGCTGTCAACATCACCGGGGTCGCCTAAAGAAAATCCCTTGGTAATTTGTACTAGCGGATCTTCATCGAAAGCATTCCGAATCCAGAACTCGGGGCGGCTGACAATCAGAAATCGAAGAGGAATCTGATACTCTGCAACACTCTTCCCGATCAGTCTCAGCACATCACGTTGTGTATGGGAGTTTCCACATTCATCCAGACCATCAATGACGATGGTAGGTGTATGAGCAAAGGAGGAGGAAGATTTTGAAAGGGGATCAGCGATCAAATCCTTGAGCTGAACGTCCAAGGATTTGGTAGGAAGGGTGGGATCTGCGCCGACAATATCGTCCACGATATTGCGAACGTCCGATATGTGAGTTGCGATTTGATAAGCCAAAGTGGCGAAAAGGGCTGACGCTCCATCACGTCCGAGAACCCCTCTAGCAAAGAAAAAACTTCCCGCATATCGCTTCTCCGTCTCCCGAATGATTTCTGCTATAGATTGGGCGATGGAAGACTTGCCTGCTCCTGCAGGACCATGAAGCCAAAAAATGTTCTCGGCAGGGAGAGGTTCGTTTATCCAATCCAGAATGATGCCTTGCACCTCTTCGCGCGTACCGGGATGGCACTTTCCAGCTGGATACCGCTCGGCAGAATCAAACATAGCACCGTGTGAGATAGCTCGGCTCAGTAGCCTTAGACCTGTTGAACAAGTCATGATACATGAAGAGCTGTTGAAGATAAATCATAACAGCATACCTGCTAGACCCGCTCCTTGACTGGTAACATGATAGTCTCCCGCAATGATGTTAAACGTGGAACCGACAACGGTAGCATTTCTGGATCCATTGAAAAATCCTGTCGAGGCGCTGTGAGATGTGGCACTTCTGTCTCGATGATTATCCATAGCTTAAGCACCCAATATTGGGCAAAGAAGTAATACGTGTGACAGAGTAGGAAACGTACGGCGCAATGCAAGTTTTGTATAGGTGGTTGCAAGACAAACTCCAACACAACCACCACAGCTCATTTTATTTGTCTGTTGGTTGTGAACCAAGCATCAAAACTAATAGTGCGTGGGAGCAAAGCCGAAATGGACCACGCCGTGCCTGAAAGCTGGTAGTACTAGTCGCCTTAACATGAACTGAAAATGTGTTAGAAAAGGGAGATTATAATCGCATGTTCGAGTATGCCGTGTACAGTTTGTGTATAGTTAGGACATTTACAAATTGTCCTATAAATATTATATGTAACATTTAGAATAAGTCAGAGCCTTGTAATACGACTTGAGTCTTGTTTGACTGTTGAGATCATGCGCTAAACTTGTGTCAGTACCTACTCTTGAATCGCAAGGGGAAAGTTGAAAGTGTCATGAGGATCGTATTTATCCTTCAGATTCCTCAGTCTGGGATAATGGGAAGCATAGTAGAGATTTTGCCCTAGATTGCAAGACGTTAATAACACGACGACAGTGCAAAGAACGGCCGACAGCCGGAGATACGAGAAACACTCACAGTTTGCAAGCTTATCGTCAATATAATTAGTATATGCTCCATAGTCCCAACCTTTAGGGTTATTGTTCACAATACTGTCAACCATATCTGTTCATTGGAAACGTCAAGACGACCACTCAACACAATTTGATGGAAATTCTACGTACCATCAAGCAGGGTAAATCCTTGACTGGGGAACGGTGGGACGCCTCCCGGTGCCGAAGTATAGAACTGAATTGTAAACATGGAGCTTCGACGTGCGAACGCAGTGGCATCGAGCGGAACATTGTTAATAGCAGAGTTGGTGCCGCCGTAGAGCTCTATCTCGACAAACCAATTCTAAAAACAGCATTGAAATTAATCAAAATCATGAGCTTAAAATCATAGACTTACCGTGTTGGCTCCAAATCCTTGGTTGGCAAGGTACGTATAGAACGCATTCAGCGATTTATTCGACATCGGCGCACTCTCGGGCGTCATCAGCGACTTAGCGTAGAACGTGTCATGCCCATCCGGGATTCCCGTAGTGTTCAATCTCCCCAATCCACCAAGGAGCTCTACACTTTGAATATACGTTCCATTCGTCACTTGTGCGCTCTGAGGGGTTGGTAAATGTTTTAAGTATGGTTGAAGAACGGAGTTGTACTGGTCGGCCGGCGCGTACCAGCCTCCCGTCAAGCCAAACGATACACGGCCTTTAGAGGAACCGGCGCCGAGGACAATCTCTGCTCCCATTTCTTGGGGAAGATTAGGTGACAAGACGTAGGATTGGAAGGCTGACGTTGCAGCTGCCGCATCAGAGGGGCTTAGGTCCCAATGATATTCGAAAATTGTAGCGGAAGGAGGAGCTGCGAAGGTGTTGGTATGGATTGTGGTGACTACACCAAAGGAGGACGAAGAACCACGAAGGGCCTTCGGAGGATTAATTCAATTTGGTAGACTGGAACATAGGAAACACGCACCCAGAACAGATCGGAGTATTTTGAGCTAGAGGCACCGTTTACAATCGTTCCATTTGCGAGGACAACATCAATTGACTGTATCGTATCGAGAGTTAGACCCCATTTACGTGATGTGAATCCGTATCCTCCGTGTCCTGATCAGACAAAAATAAAATAAGAATAAAGTTCATCAACTGGACAGCTGATACACATAAACTCACCCGAATGACCTCCAACACCTACATATGGGCAGGTTCCGTGGGGTAATGCCCGTCCATGTTGGTTCAAAGCCAACGCCACATCTCCGAGTCGGTTTCCTACTCCAATACTCGCAACATTCGTGCTCGAATCCACAGTGACAGAGTTGAAATTGCTCATATCGACAACCACGACACCATCTTTACCGCCGAGACCATTCGCTATGTAGCTGTGACCTCCCGAACGTGCTACTGCTTGATGGTTATATTTTGTGGTTAAAGACAGTATGGTGGATATGTGCTGCGGTGTTGTGGGATAGGTTACTGCTGCCGGCTGAAACGTGAATCTCAGGTTGACTAAAAAGCCATTAAGAGACAGTTCTGTGCGGGGAAGATTTAATAGAAAGACTTACATGCCGTGCTAGCATTATTATATCCTGGGCTCGAAGGCGTGAGCACAGTAAAGCCGCCCTTTCCTGTCAGGTCGGATATCAAGTCTGCATAGGCAGGTTGAATGGACGCAAGTATGGCGCAGACAATTGCACCATAGCGTAGAAGCTGCTGGGAAGGCGACATTCTTAAAGAATGCCGCTGAGTGGACATGGTGTGATCTTGTTCTGAAATTTGGAGAACGGTCGAAACCTAGGGACGTAGAAAACAAACGTTTAGGTTTTATACATATTCCAAATGGTAAAAATCTTACATTGATCGATTGAATCGTATGGCTATGGCTCCGTTCGACGTTACTGGTTTGAAATTACTTGCACAGGGCCCCATTGGCGCTTGGTCTTCATTCTGAACCCATAATTATCCCAACATCCTTGGAGAAAGTCGCGCATGGAGGGGAGCACGCATCCGCCTGATTCGGAATGCATTGTGTATCTTTAAATAATTTACAGCGTCCTCACAGGGGTTAACTCGTGCCTATAACAAGACGGGCAGACTCCGAGGGTTCCTGAGCGAAACGAATCAATGTCGAAATGATTTTGTGCGTTATTTGTTGAGATAGTGGAAATATGCAATCTCAGAGGTCAACTTTTACGTTGAATAGCAAGGAAGGCAAAATGTCACCGCTCCCTGTATTCCTTCTCAATCTGACAACTAGAGGCGTTCCTGAAAAATTGAACACTACGTATACAAATGCAGTATAGGCATTCAGAGATTTTGATAATAATCAGAAATTGAGATTTGAAACTATGAGAAATGACCACATTCCCTTAATGCGACAAAGAATGCTTACATGACAAGAACAGAGATCCATTCCGTTGTAAAACATTCTCCATCGATCGGAAATTGAAAAATCTTTCATCGGCACCAAGCCGGCACGCAGTTCCGACCTTATGGGCGACAAAACAGACGCAAGCAGACCCTACTCCATGTACCCGTTCAATGCCATGGCAAATGGCAAGAATAAATAGCCATAAATGTAGTATACACAGCACCATGACATCCGTCCAGGGACCTCCCTCCGTGTCCATAGTAAAAGGCGGAGAATGGTCATTATGCATGACTAATTTAAATTGGAACCTATCACAGGCTGGGGTAGTCTTTCAATTCGCGCGCCTGATTTAATAACCAGCAGTAAACAGGCTTGAAGAGCCTGGTGTGAAGGTCAGGGTTCGATGCTGCAACTGTTCGCCCCACCCTCGTCATTACATAAGAATGGTGCTGTCTTCTCCCTTCCCCGTCATTTCTAGTAGTGGCAAGTATATCCAGCGGCCTACCCTATTCTTTTATCCTGGAAGTTATAGCTGAAGAAACTTCCCAATTTCACAGCGCGTCAGCCGATGACATGAGCTTTCCGGTGCTTCAATCACGAGTCGTATCTTCAGCAAGGTGTCTGCCAATATGTTGGCGTTTTACAATCAAGTGCCGGATAATTTCTTTAATGACGTTTCAAGTTTTACGATTCTATTATGAACCATATATAGCAGCCTGTGCACTCGCTCTGGGGATTGAAGATGCTCCATATTGACAATGACATTCAATCAGGAAAGCAGCTGAAAGTCTGAAACATGAAGTTAATACTAAGAATGCACCTCTTCATCCATATACCGCAACATATCAAAGCGTGGCGCAACATTCACATGGTAGAGTGACCCCGAGTACGACTGTGCTGCGGACAGAGAGAATTCACCGGTATAGAGGAATTGAGTTGAGTCAACTTGTTTCTATATTTAGCTCAATCCGACCTATATAAAAAGCGACAAAGTCGTTGAATTTCCCCCCTGAAGAGTTCTGCATTGACATAGTTCACAATGTCCGTTGTACAAAGTCTGCAGTTCCCTTGATTATTGGAAATTACATCAGCGTAGTCTTGCATGATATATCATGTCACATTTACCTCATCATTGCAGTCCCTCACGGTGTTAAACCTGTGTGATCTGTATCAGCCAAATATGAACTAGCTTTGCAGTTGTGCATGTGCTTTCATTTGACCAAACTCCTCGAAATAAGGATCGTCCGATCTCAAACCAAAATACTATATTGCGTGCTGTGCCATCCTGTCCACGCTCAGAACATCTAGGTTAGTCAGTGGTGTCTGCTCCTAGTATGTTCTGTTTGGACTCTGCGATGAATATACGTGCCCAAGACCCACCGGGAAGCAGAAAGGTCTAGTGGTCCAATGCTGCAGGCGCTGCTTCCGATTTTATGGCGTCAATCATGTCACAAGGTCTCTTAATAAGTTGCCCTACTGGTGTAGTCAAGTCTTTCAAGTTTCATGGGTATATATGGCTGATCTCATTGGAAGAGATTGACATATGCTTTATGCGAGATATGTGATTAAATGATAGCTTAAAAAACTGGTAGAGCCAGGTAGACTGATAAATATAGAAAATTTATTCCCTGGTCAACTTGATAATCAGACCAGAACGTCAATCCCAACATAAACCCTCAAGTGTGACTCCTCAACCCGCTCAGCATCTGTCATACTCAGAAATGTTCCGGTACAGAGACAGGAGCAGGATGCATATCACCTATCACGGACTCCCCACGAAGCCTACCATATGGCTTCTCCCTATTATACTCAATCCCACATATCTCGTCGCGGTACCGAGCGCCGCAGAGTTTGATCGACGTTAATCGGTGACTTATATCCTCGAGCCGCTGCTGTATTACAATGATGATCTGGCAGCCTCGCTCCACATTAGGATGCCTATCAATTTAGCCTACATCAAACTCCACAGCGCGCTCAATTTAACTAGTACATCGAGTATCATACTCGAGACTTCGTGTCTCTCTACATTGCCCTCAAGTCATGGTGGATCATCTACGCAGTGACGCCGCACAAATTGCAGGGCTATTTGTCGAAGCCGTTCTCTATGGAATCTATCTCGTCTCTTTCGGATTCGTCCTCTTCTACACTCTCTGCGTAGGATCACCAAGGCGCTGGGGTCGGCCTTCCGGCATTCGATTGGCGAGTTTTGTTGTAGCAGTGATTTTAGCCATCAACTCGACAGTGAATCTGTCCTTGGGGCTAACGCGCATGATGCTGGTTTATATATACAAAGCTCATTCGAAGATACCAACATGGATTAATCTTGCCAAAGTATACCCGTCGTTTTCTCTTTCAATTTGATCGACACTAAATTAATGTTTCAGCCATATACTGTTGTCATACAGACGCTAATAGCTGATCTCTTCCTAGTATGGCACGCATTAATAAACCTTGTCGTACTTCTGACGGTGAATGTTCCCTTAGACGTACCGCTGCTGGGCCGTGTATGGCAATTCATGGATAGTGGCAATATTTCCAATAGCACTGAGTGTTGGTAGCCTGGCCGTGTTCACCTGGATTATGGTGATACAAACAGAAATTACCGTCCAACTTGCCAGCACCCTGTCTCAGCAAGTAAACATTCTTTCACACCAAGTGAAGGCCGCCCGCTCGTTAGCTCCCCTCTTCGCAGCTCAATTCACCCTCACGACAACCCTGAATGTTTATGCCACATGTAAGTCATCATAAATAGCTCTTGTCGATTTATTATTCTGAATTACTTTGGACCACAGCTTTAATCGTCTATCGCATAGCAAAAATGGACAGGGCAGCCACAAGACTCACTTCCACTCAATCATTTTCTGAGCGTCCTATAGGCCACCTGAAGAGACCAAGCCAATTCCAGCGGGTTATTCGGATAATCGTGGACTCGGCCATCATATATACAGCTACAAGTGTAATGACCTTTGCGACCTACAAGAGCAATGTGGAGTATATCACTTCTGCGGTGGTATGTATGTTCGTTGCGTATCTAGATCTTGAAGATCGTTTGACATTTTATTTTCAGGACATCATTGCCGTGGGTATAGCATTCAATATGATTATAATACGTCTTGCGAGAGAAAGGTCTCGAGCACAGAAGGAGATGTCGAACGACAGAATAAGCACCTTGAAATTCGAACCACGTCCGCACCCGCGAACCAGCGAATCGGAACAGATAACGTCGTTGAACACCGTCCAATTCTCACCTAATTCAGATTTAGACACTTCATCGATAGTCATGAATTGTGGAAAAAAAGAACATGTGTAAATTGTAATTTGTAGGGGGCATTTAATTCATGAACGATGTTTAGAAAAGTGTTTTCACGCCTATTCCGAGTAGCGGGTCCCGAAGACTCCCTCCTCTATTGCTTTGATTTCTATGTACGTCGCGGAGTTAGTTTCGAGTTTGTAATACTGTTCGATGATTGCTATACTCACGAAGCGTCAAATGTGTGGAATGGAATCTGCACAATGCAAGGTTTCCTGCAAGAAGAAAGGGAGATGATAGAATAAACCCACTTATCGGGCTTTAGAGTGAATAGACTTACCCATCATATACCACAATCCAGGCACACCAAGACCTTTCCAAGTACCGTTGAGCTCTCCTTCTTTGTCGAGGCCCCACACAGGTGTGCACTTCTTGGCGATCTCGTCCCCACAGACATTGGCGATATGTTCTTTAGGGTCTCCTAGGCTGTCGTTGATCGATCAGAACAACATGAAGCATGCTCAGAGTTGAAGGAGTGTTACCCAGTGGCGAATATGACCACATCGGCAGGCAACTCCGTTCCATTCTCAAATTTGATACCAGTCTCAGTAAAGCTGGAGATCTTGCTATCCGTTTTTAGCTTAATCTTGCCTTCTGCGATGAGTTTACTGCCTCCTGTGTCTATGTCACCAGGTATCATTAAATCGCGTCCATACACCGAATAGCAAGTGGTTCGCTCACCGAGGTAGTAACCCCCGGCCTTGCTCCAAGCTAGAAGTCCAAAACCGGTGTCTAAGATTCCAAAGTTGGTACGGAAACCAACTTTATGCAAAGAGTCGAGGAGATCCCTAAACGCGAGGTCAAAACTTACACATAACGAGCCAAAGTACCCGAGCATACTTATCTAATTCTGCTATCTGCTTTGCCTGCCTTTGGTTGATGCCAACGGCCATATGGTGCGGGAAAGATGCATTCATGCGGTCCGTAATGTCGGCGGGAGGACTGCCTTCCCAATAACCCCCTGAAAGAGAGTGGATATTAAAGACGGTCCACGGAAGACACCGCTTTGGGAACGACCTTTCATAATCACCTCCCATCCCTTTTCCGTCGACATGATATAAGTGGAGCCACGCTGAAACATCGTTACATCTGGCGTAACAGGGTCGGACTTTGGGAGACGTTAATCAGGCTAGACACTACGTACCAATACCGTGTTGCTGGTAGTCCACCGCGATGTCGTGTGCTAAAAATAAACGATTAAGCCAGCGATTTAAATGTGACGGAAATAGGAAATGACCTGAAGTACAAGCCCCTACAATGACTACTTTCTTCCCTTCGTGATCCAAAGCGCGTTTGTGCTGACTTGAATGGAGAATCTGGCCTTTGAATGTATCCTGCGCATTGGTTTGAGCCCCAATAGATACTTCTATATACGAACCACGTACCATTCCTGGATAGACCGGCGTGTTTGGAGTAGAGCCGCTCAATCCCGTGCAAAATACGATGTGGTTCACAACGAACTTCCTCTCCGTTCCATCCTGTCGTTTGATAGTGACTTTCCATTTGCTGGTAGTTGGATCTTGAACTGTCTCCGTGATATTCGCGGATGTCCAGACGTTTAACTCAAGAGAATCGGCGTAGAATTCAAGCCAATTTGCAAGCTATTCGTTGTATTTGACATAAGTTGGAATATAACCATGTCAACGCAATGGCTGACCTTTTTAGCAGGAGCGTACACGGGCCAAGATGTAGGGAAGCTATGAATGTTCTAGCGTTGGTAATGCGAAGAAGAAGTGTGCAAGAAATACTGACGGTATGAACGGCATGTGATCATACCCTGTTCAATGAAATTAATTCAAACCCACGGCTTAGAGCGTAGACCACGAGGCACTCACATACGGGGTCGTGTAGACAAAGTGCTTCATATCGGTTTCGCCAATTATCTCCGACTCTCGGGTTTCTCTCCACAATTAGCGACGGAACATCAAGCACCTTGAGTCTTGCTGCTACCTCCAATCCACTTTGCCCGCCTCCGATGATGAGAACAACTGGATCCTTATCCAAGAACTCGATCTCGCGTTTCCGAGCTGTCTCCCACTTGCCGTGATTCGGCTCCATATTCCTCAGAGGACCGGTCTTCTCCGGGAATCCTGTCAAACTCTCCAGATTTGTGAACACCACATGAGCTTTCCACTCCCCATTGGCAGTAGGAACCAAGCGAGCAATACCCGACGCCTCACCAACTTCTGTTGCATAATCGAACATGAGGCTAATCCACAGCAAGTCTGGATAGGGTTGTTGCAATCCTACGTATTCTTCTCTGATCTTGAAATTGTGCAGTTTGGAGAGACTTAGACGGTCGTTGAGGAACCTCGCTATTCTTTCCTTGCCTGAGAAGGTTCGCAAATCCCAGGTGAGCGCGAGCATGTCGCGCCAGAATGCATCAGGGAGAAGAAGAGACAGAATGGCGTCGACATCGCCTGTAGTGGCGGCGGTTGAGAAAGAAGCTAGCCAGTCATTGGCAATCTTCCTTGCATCTATATCAGGAGCGATTGACGTCACGCCAAGTCGATCGAGCGTTGGGAGCGGGGCGTGAGGGATGTCGGGCGCCATTTTCCCTTGATTTGTTTCGAGTAGATATCTGAGAGAGAAAGAGAGAACGGTTCAAGGGACGTCTCTTTTATGTACCCTGAGAAGGCATGTGAGAATTCTTGCAAGTGTAATAAGCCTAGAGTTCTTTTTTTGGAACGAGAAATGTCAACTGATTTCTTATCTTCTACATCTACGTACACGTGATCGTGATCCCTAACCCTTTCCTTCGACAGTGAATCCCGCATTAAACTCCTCTCTTTCTCTATGCATCATACGCATCTGTAACCCAGTCTATCATTTAATCAATATATCGTGGTCTTATTATTTTCCGCGTGACTCTCACCGAGCCCTGTGATGACAGGCTTTCACGTAGGAATGGTCTTTAGGCAAGCGCGCTTCCTCGGGATAGGGTACGTCGCCCCACTGCTCCCCATCTCCCCACTATATTGCCACTACGCTGCCAAATACAGCATCATTACGCATCATTTCTCCTATATATCATTTCTGACAGTAATGGAGTATATGACTACTCTTAGAGCGGCCATATACTTAGAACGGATTCGGCATCCAGCGAAGGTGACGTGGTGGCTGATTCTAGCAAGAATCCTGTCACCTAGGTTTATCGTTATCTCTCATGTCGTTCTCCAAAGCGGCGACTCACGCTACAATGCTCGAATGGAGTGTTCGAGTACAGTGCGAAGAAAATGAAATCGGGGGCAGTTTCACAGTCTACATTTTCCTCGCCAACGAGGTCCCTCCTAATCCTGATCAGTGGCTCTTCCACCCTACATTTGCGGGGACATTTGACGTCTTCGCCACTGAGCACCCAGAGCATTACAACAATCCTAGCGCACATGCGAACAATATCGTCAAGGGATTCGTTCACATCAATAGAAAATTATTGGAGAGGTCAAGACAAACGTCTCTTGAACCCGATGTTGTGGTGCCCTATCTCAAGAAGCGGCTCAGCTGGGGTGTCACGAAGGCATGTTTTGATTAGTTTCACACGAGATATCTGTCTCACGATGCCCATCGACTTCAGGCCAATGGAGAAGTTGTTCAACTCGAAAGGTTCACATCTCTCGAAGTAACTGTGTTGTGCACGCCTCTCGAACTTCCTGTCGGCGCGGATTACCCTATTGAAGGTGAACCGAAGATCTATCCCGACATTACGCGCGGTCGTGTTGGTGGTGACCGCAGTACCCCTGAGGGAACCCACTGAGGCGCTTTATCGCTTTGATCGATAACATTCAATTCAGAAGCATAGTAATAAGAAGTTCATTCAGAATGTACTTATTAGATACGCCGGAGGAGCTTCCTCTGGAACCGAATAACCACTCGTAGCCACCATTTGAGGTCTTTGCGCACTACTGTCAATTACAGGACCCTGAGCTGGCATTGAGTCCGATGGAGGGGGTAAACTCCCTTTTAGACCGACGGCCGGCCCAGACGGTCTTTTGTCTAAAATGAAAGGTGAGACGAATCGTTGACCCACGACCTTGGGGACCAGTGCAGTGATACTGTTCCTCCCTCTCTGCCGTCGACCCTTCAACCACTTAAAAACAAAGAGAACTACAAATATCGCGAATAGTGTGCCACCGATAGAGGTCCCAACAACGGCACCCACTGAAGGACTGTTGCTGGACTCTGCCAGCCGGCCAGTTGGATTTGAACTCGGAAAGCCAGAGCTTGTAGATGGTAGCGACGTCGACGACTGGGCTGGTAGAAGGTTAGGCATCGTGGAAAGAGTAGAAAAGGATGGCTTGTAAGTAAAGTAGTCCAGAATAAAAAATTGATTCGAAGTCGATTCGATTCGTATGACGAGTGTATAATTACCAGGAGAGAGATTGTCCTGTGAGAAATAAAGGAAGTTTTCAGTGTCTCCAAAGTTTTCTTTAAACTCAGGAGACTGTGTAGTGACGTTATAGTTTCTTGAAAACGCGCTTCCATCGAGTGTATATGTCATGGATAGGGAGCCAAGGCTTCCCCAGAGAAAAATGCCGTAGACTGCGATGGAAGTCCCTATATCGGACGACAATGAGAAAGAAGGGAGAATTAAATGCGTAGACTAACAACTAACCAGAGAACCGAAAGGCAATGGAATCTCCAGGTATTGAGCTTCTGTGCGTGGCACCGCCAAGGGGGAAGCCGACGAGTATGACACCGGGATTGAACTGTTCTGTACTTCGTAACCAGCTACCAGAATACTGGACAGCAGAATCGTCGTCATCAGCGATGACAGTCTTCCCGGATAAGGATGTATCTTGGCCGACTTCAATAAGAGCAAAATCAACGCCAACGGCTCCTACCAGACCATCTACTCTGAGGGTATGGGATCCGTCCTGTAATGTAGGGGATGTATACCATTGCATGTAACGTTGGGATATGGGATAAGTAAGACTGCTTGGCGATCCGTTGTCGATGTTGACACGGAAAGTCTGCGAAAAGGAAGGGGGAGGTGTACTGCCAATGATTGAGATGGATGTCCCTATACCCCATGTGAGATTCGAGGAATTAATGGATTGTGTAACCCTACCTTGGAACGTCAGCGTGAAAGTGCCTGTCTGGGTACTATTCACTGTGAACTTGGCCCAGGTCTCTGATTTCAGATACCATTGAGTATCGACGCTGTGGCTCCACGTCCCTCCTGAGTAGAAAATACTACTATCTGTGTCATCAAGCATTAGCAGCAGTCTTGCAGACATGTTCACGATATAGAGAGAACGGAGGAAACGCAAGCAACAACTGTGTTTGTCCCGTACTATATCTCAGGGCTTAGGCGTCTAGAAGGTTAGCTATCCTACATGCCCGGTACTCCAGTTGTCAAGCACTTGAACCCAGAGTGATAGCCTAGAAATCGAATATGAAAGACAGAGACATCAAGTCGTATTTGGTTCAAATAAAGTCTGAAACTCCACCTGGATACCCGACCTAGGGTTGCCTGAGAAAAGTCCTTGAGCTAAATGTGGAAAGAAGTGAGTGAATCAGATACTAACTCGTCATATCGCAAAATTAGTGCGGCTGGAAAAGTCAATGTTTCCAGAGAGATAGTCTGAGATAGTTCAGCAGTAGACTCGAACCCAGTCTACGAGGTAGAATATTTCCACTTCATTTTGTTTAGTATAAGCTATGGACAATAACAAATATCTGAAAACATACCTGATGAGGCCGAGTGATGGCTTCCAAACGGGTGGGTACAGCTGTACAGCCCCAATCATCCAGATTGGCTGGATCGAGACTATTCAGCAGTCGACATCACGGAGGGAGTTAATTCCGCTCAATAAAAAGATTTTCGAACCAAATTGATCCGAATCCACGTGCGACATAGCAGGCGCTAAACTCTCTTGTGATTTGGCACCCTTGTAGTACCCGGCATCGCTTCACATGTCAAAAATGAGCACCGTGTCCCGTTCTATCACTTCAAACACTGATCTTCATCCAATAACTATGCGTTTTAACATTCCTTAGATATTAATAATCGTACGGATGTGTGCTTGCCTGAGAATAAGTTAATTATGAAACAGCTACCTCAGCGGCGCGGAGTCTACAAGTGGTCGCTCGGCGTCAACCCCGAGTGGCGGCACAGCTTCATGTCGAGTTTCAGTCGAATCTTCATGTGCGTACAGTCACGGACAATCAAACTCAACTAAAAAAATCAACTTTTATTGGTGGTCCCAAAAACCATCGGAATCGGTAGAATCCCATTTAAGGAGCTTCCTGACCAACTTTCAGCTCATCCTATCGAGCCGTTCCCCTTTAAATTACCAATTAAGGAATGCATACCGTAAAATATTAGCCGGACCCTTAAAAACCGGTAAAATCTTGAAAAATAGCGGAATCGCTTTATTTTTTGAAGAGTGGGATGATCACAAAGTTTTGTGGGATTTTATCGAGCTGTTCCCCCCAAAAAAAATTCCCAAAATCCTATTGCCTAAGCTACAAATCACTGATTACTTATCGTAAGGCAAAGAAGAAAGCAAAGAGAAACATTGCCAGCCTTTGGAATCAATCAAAAACAGCTTCCCATGTCCATCCTGTGATCCATAGCGACCTTGATGAGCAATTAGATAACACTGAAGGATGGGACACTAATATTTAGCACCTGGATGCCATTATCAACCCAACTTAGGTACATAAAATGTCATTGATTTTAGTCAAAAATTTGGCCGATCTAAACGGCTCGTGGGAAAGTTTTTGGAGGTGTGTCTGAACAAGAATCTGAAATCAGATTTCCGAAAAATTGCTTGGCTGTTGAGATCACCAATTAAGTAGTCGAGTTTGATTGTCCACGAGAAGGGAGCCGACTATAGAGCCATATACATGTCTTATTCTGGTTGGCTGACCCGGGGTAGTAATATCAGAGCCTCGGACTGTGCCTCATCGTGTCGGTCCGGTCTTGTTGCAGATATTGTATTTACTTTGATAATCATTTATTCGATAGCGATGAAGTGTACAGCGGTATAAACAAAATGACTGTAGAGAATCCTAACGCTTGGCCGACAGTGATACCAATCTGGGTTACGTCAAGCGTGAGGAATCACAACAGGTTGGATAATTGGGTCAACATACGACGCCAAAGAGCACCGGGCTGTTCAACAAAGATAAATCTCGTGGCCGCCAAGATACTCGATGCTGGGCTTAAAGTAGCGACTCTTGGCTTGTGGCCCTGAACGGCAATCGCACAGCATAGTCCGAATGTAAGCGCCCATATTCTGGTTCGCCTGTCAATTGATTGAGTTGAACATTTGTACTGCCCACTGACCCCGAGGTCCAGCGGAAACCTACATATTTCAATAGATAACCCACCATAAATGGGAACAGAGCCGCAAAAAATAATTCCTGTGGCTAGACCTCTCCTTGCAATAAACTATTCTGGAAGCCATATCATAACGGGCGAATACAAAAGGCCTGCGCTGAAACCAAATACGAATCCCTGAAGGATAATAAAATGATAGGTCTCATGTGTTGCTACATGGAGCTTAGAAGTTTGTTGTATGGTAGCAGATGGGAGAAAACGAAATGAAAACGTACCGTCGTCGCGAAGCTAGACAGCAGTAGAGCGGCTATACAGATTCCGAGTCAAACCCACATCCCAAGTCTTGCACATTCTGGATATTTTGATACACTAACACTGAGATCCTGCCAGTAACAAAGCTCGAAATACTATATTCCCAGGGACGCTGTGCCAATTGTCGATATAGCAGCCGATGAGGATCCAATTGCCTCCTCGTCGTCAGGTGTTAGCTGACGTCCTCCAGCGCGAAACGCATTACTGGACGAGGGGAACAAGGAGACTGTCGCGGTCGAATTGGGTGCCGTACAATCACTGAGAATAACTCCTCTGGCTCCACCGCTCCTTTCATTGTGACCACCATCATCTCGAAGTTTCCCACGGCACATACACCGTAGAGATCAGAGACAAATGGATTATAACGCAGAAAGTAGTAGCAATTACACAGAAATTAAGCAAGTCCCCAACCCAAATAAGCCTCCTGATATAGCACACTACCATCGCACCGCTTCCCCAGAAAGAACCAAGCAAAAACGACGAAGTACTGAAGATAGTGGCCTGACCCCCAAAGCCCAGAAGCACCGCAAGCAGTCCCGCCACTCACCGCTAAGTTCACCTACTCCTCCTCCGAGACTAGGTATAAAGACTAGAATAGACACACATGCGTCCACCCCCTCCCTCGAGACCCAATCTATCATCAATATGGACGAAGAAATGGCCGATGACGAGGATGATTCCGATTTCTTTGATCGATTCTCGGACCCTCAGCCAACGGACATCAACGAGACAGTTGGAAACATCTACGGCAATCTCTTAGAGACGAACAAACTAATGGCTCACCTGCACTCGATGGACGCCCTGTCTGCTGCACGCGAACATCCTGGGATTGTGGAACACATCAGCATCCTAGCCCCGGCACTGATGACAGGCTCATTGAAGGACCTGGCCGAGCAACAAACCAAGATCCTCTCCTTGCTCGAGAGCATCACGAAGACACTATCTGCGCTACAAACCAACATCGACACCAACCTCACATCCGTTTGCAACAAAATCAGCAACCTCGACAAAGATCTCACAGAAACCAAAACCTACCTGAAGTTAATGCAAACCAAAGCAACAGGAATACAGGCCCCAGTCAACCCTCAAGACGCTTATAAGAAGACCAAAGCTATCGCAGGCCAGACGCTAGTTAAAGTCGGAACCCCACCATCGCCCAACTGCCCGGAGGAACCCACAAAACCAAAACCAGATAACCTGAACCCAGACACGTCTCACCACCCATCCCGACTGATCGTTCAATTCCACCCAGATGGCATCCTCGACAAAGACAAATCGGAACCAGAGACAATCGTACAAACCGTTAACGACGCACTCAGAAATGATCCAAAGTCCAACCACCTCAGAGTAGTTGCAGCGAGATTCAACTCACAGGGCAACCTGATCTTATCCACCAGAGCTGACCAGACCGCGGCAGAACTTATCACACACGCCAACCTTTTTATCCCAACCATCAACAAAGGATACAAAACATCCGTCCGAGTGGATAGACGATGGTACAAAATACAAGTCGACAGGGTAAGCTCATGCAGATTAACCATAGGCGGGGAGAGGTCTGTACGCGAGCCGGAGTCTATACATACCGAACTCGCTGCCTGTAACCCATTTTACGCCGAAATTATGAACAGTATTACATCGCCTCCACGTTGGATGTGCACTAAAGAAGAATTACTAACCACTACCAGGTCCTCCGTCGTCTTTGCAGTAGACCAAGAACGCATCGCAAAAACCTTCCTCGAACGCAGAACCCTTGCAGCATTCGGACGACACTGCCCTCTGAGAGCCTATCAAGACAGACCACCCATCACCCAATGCAAGAAGTGCTGGGGCTGGGACCATAAAGCAGAACATTGCAAGGAGAATACAAGATGTCGCCTATGCAGCAAAGCGCACGCAACAGAAGAGCACCAAGATGAACCATGCCAGAAATGTAATATAATGGAGCTGAACGGAGACTCCATGGACACAAGAGACGGCAGCTCATGCTACCACAATCTACGTTGTGTAAACTGCATTGCAGGAGGTAAGCCAGACCACAACCATGCAGCTGATGCAAGACAGTGTCCGACAAGGATCGAAAAATATGGAACGGTAAGAGACATAGAACGCAAATCAAGGAAGGCAGAAGACCCCTGGACGGTAGCGACCGGAAAGAAGACAGTTTGAAGGAAACCGAAACAACAAAAAAGCAAAACAACTGAAGACAATGGAAAGCAATCGGAATCGCAAAATAGATTCCAAGCCCTGGCTGAACACCCATCTGACAAAAACAGTCTATCCGATTCAACCAAAATCATCACCATGGACCTGGACATCAACAACTTCCCTAGACAATGAACCACGCAACACGGAATAATCGCATTGTGCTACAACCAATACGAGTTGCTCAACTAAATGCTCAACGTAAGAGACACGTAGTAACTAACCTTCTGAACAGACACAACAACGACTTCGACCTAATAATTCTTCAAGAACCAGCATGGGGATATATTGGTAAGGTCGAGGGGAAAGACATTCATGGCCCTATAGCGATAGCAGGATGGACACCAATTATCCCAGTAACAGCTCCCCCACTAGATTTTAGACCAAGAACAATGGCATACAGCCGTACCCGCCCTGACTTTCTGATAACCCTACGAACTGACATCATTGAAGACAAGGACATTCAGATTCTCGACATAATGCAACCTGGCCAAACATTGATCACGATAATCAATATATACAACGACACGCCAGCTCAAGAACTCTGCATTCTCAATCGGCTCAGACACCTAGAACTGTGCTTCGACCACCCAACAATTTTAACAGGAGACTTCAATCTGCATCACGCCCTATGGTCAACGGACACAACACCGCTCAATACCCATTCACAGCTCACTGAAAATATTATGGAATGGCTGTCAGAAAAAGGCTTCCACCTCCTAAATAAGAAGGGTAAGATAACACACCCTGCCCGGAACAGTCGAGAACACGCATCAGTCATCGACCTATCATTCGTGAATGGGTCCGCTGCAGCTAACGATACATTCAAGGACTGGGCTATAGATCCATCAATAGCACTCGACTCAGACCACTTCGGAATCAAGTTCACCATTGACCAAGGGAGGACTGAGGTGGACAACCCATGCGGGGTCAAATACAACCTCAAAGAAACAAAACCCGACAAATGGATCGAAGCCTTCGAGGAGGAATTAAATAAGGTAAAAAGGGTACTGGACCCCTTATACTCACTAGAAACCTTGAACGCAGAGCAGCTCGACACATTCAATGAAATACTAACAGAAACTTTGCAACACACAACGTCAAGAGTCAGCAAAGTTCGCCAACCATCTACCAGAGCTAAACCTTGGTGGGACGCCGACTTGAAAGAGGCGTCTGAACGGATAGCACTGATTCGAAAGGAGCAATGTGAAATTCAATCACTCACAAACGAATATAACAAAGATATCCGAACAAAATTACGAAGATCACGGAACTTCTTCAGACGCCTATGTAAGTACAAAAAACGGGACTGGGCAACTAAAACACTTGAAACAGCCACCTCAAGCGACATCTGGAGCTTCCCAAATTGGTCCAAGGGCACTCGAAATTACCCCTCCCCACCCATCACAAGACCAGCTGGACAACCAAAAGCAACAACACATGAAGACAAATGTGAAGCGCTTCGTGAAGAACTATACCAGCAGCCCCCACCATTGGATCAACAATTCGTGCCCGACTTACAACACATACAAGAGAACGACCTAGAATTTAAAGAAGTAACCGAAGAGGAGGTGAAAGAAGCGATATTTGAAGCGAGTTCCAACACCGCCCCTGGCCATTCCCAAATCTCATACAAGGTCCTGAAGTGGACTTGGGAAAACGTAGATGGCCGTAAGTATTTGATAAAACTAATGAGAGCTTACCTAGATACCGGATACCACCCCAAAGCGTGGAGGAAAGCAGTAGCAGTTGCACTACGGAAACCAAACAAGCCAGACTACTCAAACCCACGAGCATACCGGCTTATCACGCTCCTGGAATGCCTAGGAAAAGTACTTGAAAAAATCGTTGCACGCCGGCTCACATATCTGGCAGGAAAACACAACCTAATTCCCACAAGCCAATTTGGCGGCCTTGCAAATAGCTGCACCACCGACGCCATTTTATCATTTACTAATGACATTCAGTCTGCCTGGAACCATGGACTAGTCACCTCTGCCCTATCCTTTGACATTAAAGGTTACTTCGACTTCGTCAACCACGACCGCCTACTCTGCGAATTACGAAGAAAAAGAATTCCTATTCAATATGTTCGATGGACAGCAAGCTTCTTGAGAGAACGAGAAGCGGCAGTGTGCATAGATGGCATACGCGGACAAATGAAACCAGTTAAAAATGGCATCCCGCAAGGCTCTCCAGTTTCCCCCATCCTTGCAGCATTCTACACGGCACAACTGCTCGAACTCTTCAACCCGAGCACTCTCAATCCCAACCCTCAATACAACAATCCTCTATCAACAATCGACTCCCGCAAGCAAAAATGCACTGGAACAAATCTATTCATGTATGTAGATGACGGTATGCTTGTTGTATCGTCTGTCTCGCTTGAAACCAACACATCCATACTCAAATCGGCATTCGAAAAAACCGAGGCCTGGCTAAAGTCAGCAGGCCTATCTGCGGATTTCTCAAAACGCGAACTTATGCATTACTCAAAGCGAAGGAAAGACAACTCTAACCCATCAATCACCTTCAACGACAGCGATGGGATCACCCGCACAGTGACACCAGAGGCAACTGTACGATGGCTAGGTGTATACTTCGACAGGAAACTTAGCTTTGACCGCCACATCAAAATCTTGGCATCACGCGGCGAAAATGCAGTTGCAGCACTCACGATGCTTGCAAACACTGTCCGTGGCCTCAACCATTCCCATCTCCGCAATCTTTACATATCTTGCGTCACTACAAAGATTTTCTATGCAAGCCCAGCATGGTGGAAGGGAACCAAGAAACAAACCATACCATTGGAAAAAGTCCAGAACCGCGCTCTCCGCCTCATCTGTGCCGCCTTCAAAACAACACCCATCGCAGCCCTGGAAATTGAAGCATCCATACCACCCATCAAACACCAACTAGACCTACACACCAAACGCTGCGCCATACGATTCAACAAACTCAGCACAACAAGCTCAATCATACAACGGCTCCCAGATTCCTGGAGAGCAGATCAACCACCGACCAGCCCACCTCCACTTCCTACAAAGCCGTCAACAGCACGATCCCACCAAAAGAAAACATCCACCCTCACTTCCATTGCTTCACATACAAGCCCACAACACGAAAGAATAGACCCATATCTCTTTCCCCCATGGCGTCGTACCCCTTCATCTTTTGATAACCGCCTACTAATTAACGTTTGCAACCCTTCTATAGATAATGAAACTAGAATAAATCAACACAACAAGCTAGTAGATAGCCTTCAACAAAGAAGAGATTCGTTAGTGGTCTACTCGGATGGCTCACAGGTCCAACTGAAATATGGGTTCCGTCGTACAGGAGGAGCAGCTGTAGGATATCACCTCAAGAAAGAGATCTTCGCCACAAAGATAGGCTTAGGAGGACACGCAGAAGTCTACGACGGCGAAATGGCCGGGCTAATGATGGCAGCCACCCAAGCTATGAACTTCATTGAAACAAACCCCGACCACCACATCCAGCACATCCACTTCTTTGCGGATAATTCAGCGGCCGTGCAATCCATTTTTGACCCCAAGCCACGTTCAGCTCAACATTACGCCCGCGTATTTCATGAGAAAATCACACACTTCCTTGACAACACCCCGGACTCATCAGTCAACATCTCTTGGTGTCCAAGCCACTGCGACATTACCGGGAACGAGAGGGCTGACGAACTGGCCAAAGAAGCAAACAAACTAGCCAGCTCTGCCCCCTTTGGCATGACACGAGCAAACGCACTCAGAAGGGCAAAAGCGCATACCCTCAGAAAGTGGAGAAAGGAATGGTCACATACGCCAAAAACTGGCGGCTTCGCACCAGCAAACCGCATCGAACCATCCTTCACCTTCCCAACCACGTCGTTCAAATATATAAAGAAACTAAAACTCAAGAACGAGCGGGAACTTCTTGGAAGAATAACACAATGCCGCACCAACCACGCTTACACAGGTCAATTCCGACTTCGCTTTAATCTGGGTGGAGAAATCAAATGTCCATGCGGAGAAGCAGACATCGAAACCCGCGAACACATCCTCTGTCACTGCCCAAGATACACCCACGCCCGTAGCAGCCTCCGCAGAATCT